>JAEIFV010001679.1:0-25197 GCA_018904265.1 Lordiphosa collinella | reverse complement strand
ATTTTCAAAGTAAAATATTTAAATATTTGCACCAATTTCGTTTTGTAATCGATTACTAATATATCTGATAGGCCAAAAACACTTTTGTTTTTCTTTTGACCTCAATATTCGCACAGCTGGGAGTCATCAAACTAACATATGATTGCACCAGCTGCATACATAAGCTTTCCCGCTTTTTTTGTGTGACTGCTGCTTAAATTGAGTGTTTATAATTAACATCAAAGGTATGTATTAACTAAAATATATGTGTTGGTGACTTGTCATTGTGTTTCGTGTCGTATACTTGTGGTTGTTTAAGGTGATATTTTAACTTATAATTTTTACTTGGACATTCAACTTTCGTAGAGCAAAACTTTCTTCGTTCGACGGCGTTCGCTCTAATTGTTGTTTCTAAAAATTGTATAATGTGTTGTGATGTGAAATGTCCAAATTGTGGAACCACCTTCGTCCACTTACTGAAGAAATTTTTTTTTTAGCGAAAATGTCAGTGTCCAGGCGTGTGTTATTTTTGGTATGGCGAATGGAAGTTGACGCTTCTAAAAGAAATATTGCTGTGGATTCATATGTGTTTACCAATATTATTGCTAGGTCCAATTATAGCAATAGTCAATGCGTTGAAATTTCTAAGCGAATCCAAAGTTTCACTTCAAAATTGGCAATGAAATGGAGAGAAAACCATTATGACATTAATAAATTTGAGAAAAACAACAAAGACTGGTTAGATAGTGAAATTATTTTGATACACTCAAATTCAAAGACTGGGAGACCCGCAATGAGTTTTAGTGACTGTCAAGAAACCACAAAGAAAAGAAAATATCTGACATCGCCACAGAAATTCCGTGCGAAGAGCTCGTGTCTGCGGCTAGCACTAGCTTATACAAGGCTGGTAAAAGAAATGCATCAATGGTGGTATCTTCGCTGACTCTCGATGAACAACTGCCAAAGAGATTAAAATCTGTCATTCAATCTGAAGATGAAAAACAAATTAAGTATACGGCAGAGGAAGCTTTAGCTTTATATATTGATGGTGGTTACACAAAACGGGTTTATATGGACTTGGTGAGTGGTACCAAACAGAGGAATGCAAACATATTTCCCACATATAATGTTCTACGGTCTGCAAAGAAACTGTGCTACCCCAATGGGCTACAACTTACCGACCATTCTTTCGAGGTACCTTTGCAATGCCTGGTTGATCACACAGTTTCCAGAATTTTTAGTGCACATAGCCAAGAACTTAAAATTTCGGCAAATAATAATATTGAGGATATAACGGCCATATACAAATGGGGTTGTGATGGAAGTAGTGGCCACGCAACTTATCGGCAAAATTTTGATGATATTGACGCTTGCATGATCGACCAATATATGTTTGCGGTATGCTTGGTACCATTACAAATAGTTTCTGGATCTAATATACTCTGGAAAAATATGAAACCTTCAACTACTCGTTATTGCAGGCCATTAAAACTACTTTGTCAAAAGGAAACAGCAGACTTAGTACGTGATGAAGTAAATAACGTCAAAAACCAAATTGCCCAAATACAGCCAACCAAATTAGAAAACTTCACAGTTCATCATCAATTTCATATGACTATGATCGATGGAAAGGTATTTAGTGTTGTCGCGGAATCATCATCCCAAAAATGTGGAATTTGCGATATATCACCCAAAAATATGAACGACTTAAAAATGATAAAAAAATTTACCTTGCAAAGAGAATTTATATGAATGTGGATTATCAACACTACACGCGTGGATTCGAATTCCAATTCAAAAATGGCAAGTCCGCAAACTGAGACAGAAAATGTCTATATTGGTTGATATCCCTATGCCTGGATCAGGTTCAACCAATAACGGAAATACAGCTAGAAAATTTTTCCAGCGACCTGAATTAGCTGCGCAAATAACTGGTGTAAGCTATTCATTAATTAATAGATTTGGTGTTATTTTACGCACAATGGCTTCTGGCCATGAAGTAAATACAGATGCCTTTCAACTTTACGCATATGGAACAGCAACTGTATTTGTAGATGTGTATCCTTGGTTCTATATGCCTGCATCTGTGCATAAAATTTTGATACATGGTGCAGATATAATCAAACATTTTTCTCTTCCAATTGGTATGTTTTCTGAAGAAGCTCTCGAGGCCAGAAATAAAGACCTTAGAAAATTTCGCTCACATAACTGCCGAAAAAATTCTCGCGAAAATACCATGGAGGACCTGGCGCATTCCCTTTTTATTTCTTCTGATCCTTACATTACAATGCTATCAAAAGGTTCAGCGAAGTCTACAAGAAACTACGAACTTTTAAATAATGATGTAATAAGTCTTCTTTTGATAAGCAATGAGCATTATATGTCAGATGAAAGTTGTTCAGATACTGAATAAGTTCAATAAATTAAAAATAAAAAAATTTAAAATTTTTAGCTTATTAAAAAAAATTTTTTTTATTTGTTTATACTAATTGTGTTTTTATCTGTAAAAAAAATTAACCCGACAAAAATCGGATCATTTTTCAAGGAGTTATTAATAAATCGGAGCTAATCTGGCCGTTTTTCCCACTGTGCAAAAAAAAAAAATAAAAAAAAAATTTTTAATTTTTTAAATTAAAAAATAAAACAAAAAAAAAAAAAAAAAGACAAAAAAAAAATAAAAATATTTTTTTTTTAAAAACCCACTCTCAACCCCCCCCCCCCAACAAAAAAAAAAAAAAAATTTATAAAACCCTCTCTTTAAAAATTTATATTTTATAATTTTTGAGTGCCATTTCCAATGATCAAATACGACATAGTCGCTTTTGATAAAACTTGGCCAAATTATTTGGAAGCATTTAAAATTAATAAATAGCAAATTTGTAAACATTTTTGTTGACAAGGAAAAAGTAACTCCAGCAAAGACCACTTTTACACTGTTCAAGCATATGGTAAAAACGGCCTTAATCGTCCGATTTAAAGTATCTTTGCAGAATTGGTAAAGCTTATATGATACGGGGACGTCCCAGAAATGGCCGAACTAGCACAGTAGTGTTAGAAAATGTTTACAAAAAATATTAAAAAGGGGAAGTACTCGTAACCCTCGTAACATATGTCCACTAGCTGAATATCCGGTGATATTTCCAATATACACTCTAAATTTCTAGATCATAGCTGAAATTGTTCCGAAATAAAGCTGTGAACTACAATGACGTCTTTCCTGATTATATCATGATCGCTGCCACCAACGTCTTGCATCTCGTCCCCGGTGCCGCTCTTCCCTCCTCTGCCGGCTCGACCAACACGTCGGTGGTGCACTTCTTCGGGCCAGGCTTTTGTATGGCGCCATTGGTGGAAACGCGCCCATCGTAGGGAAACTAAATAGCAAAGCGAATACTTACAGTTCCCTTTATATTTTTTATGTTGCTCAAATTGATATTCATCATCGACGATCCTCGTGCATGCGCAATTGATTTACAAATAAGAGATAGTATGGCAGCGCCAGGCAGTAGAGCTGCCGGAAAGTCTTAAAAGCATAGTTGTGTAGAAATGAGTAGAAAATTATCTACGTGGTGTAGAATATAATAGTGATTACTATGTATAATTTATAAAAAAATTCATTTCTCAAAATCTGTTCACACGATTGCAATGATTCTTTTTTTTTAAAAAAGGGAATAAAAACCCTCATCTTTTGACATATCGTGCATGTCGGTACATCTCCCAGTTATCCCGCAATCTTCAAAAGAAAAGTTAGCGTCGATTTTTTATGGTCACACCTGGTCACTGTCAGTGACTATGAAAATCGAAAAAAATTAATATCTCAAAAACTGTTCACACAATTGCAATGATTCTTTTTTATAAAAACGGGAATGAAACCCCACATCTTTTGACATATCGTGCATAACGGTACATCTCCCAGCTATCCCGCAATTTTCAAAAAAAGAGTTATCAACGAATTGGATTTACTCAAAATCTGTTCACACGATTGTAATGAAATTTTTTTTATAAAAAAGGTGATTAAATTAAAGTTAGCAACGATTTTTATGGTCATACTTAAAAGGGCCGTCTTTTTTTTATAATTGTTTATAAAGCATTAATTTAACATATTAAGTTAATAATTGTTATATAGATTTGCATTATTGAGTTTTCAAACGCTGGTTCCATGACTGGGCCCGACTTCTAAACTGGCGCCATTCTTATCAATTTCAAATATCAAGTCAAGGCACCCCCACTGATAAGCGATTTTCTCCAAAACTGTTCACACGATCTGCATGATTTTTTTTTAACACTCCTGAATATGTGTCTTATCCAATAATATATAGCTTGTTATGGTACATCTCTTAAATGTGGAGTTATAAGGCTTGACTTAAAAAAGTAATTTTTTTTGGTCATTTTGTATGAAAACCGCCAGAGGTTGGTCCACTGTTAAGACTTTTGCTCAAAAACTGTTCACACGATTTGCATGATTTTTTTTTAAAACCCTCCTGAATATGTGTCCTATCCAATAGTATATAGCTAGTTATGGTACATCTCCTGAAATTGGAGATATGCCCCAAAACGTTAGGGGCCGAATTTTCAACTGTTCTTTTCTAGTACCTGCAAAGTAAAAATCCACCCAAAAGTTAATAAAAATAATAGTTTATTCAATTCTTAACAATTTTGCATTTAAACATTTTTAATTATGTTGATTAATACAGATTTAATTTAAAAATAAAAAAATGCCTTCATGTTCCAGATTCCATCGTTCCCAAATCGACGCTAACTCTAACGCTATTTTGACGCACGTCCAAAAGCTTGCGAATTTCGGAGCGCTCTAAATTGAAATCGTACGAATTTGTTTAAATCGCAAAATTAAGTTAAAACCGGAGCATGGCTGTATGTATTACTTATATGCTCAGCGCTGATATCAACGAGAGAGAATGTTATATACATACGTATATTAAGAAGGGTCGGTCGCATGCTAGACATGTCGACTCGGCAATTCTTCTGCCCATTGTTTACTTGTGCGGTCATCTTACATTTGCACTTGAATTTATGCTTGGGACTTTTGGCTTACGTTTACATTGCGCTAAATGCTACAATGTATTTGATAGTACACAGACACTGGGTACAGTGTGTGTTCGATATGAATGTTTAGTACAGTATACCACAGTATATAAAACATTTGCTTACTTATTTCTTATACTTTGCTTTCCAACCGAGTTTCAAGTCAATCGAACGAAAAATAAAATTCTCACCATACAAACTTTTTCGACACTTTTCCGGGTGGAATTTTCCAAAACCCCGACTTAGTACGTACTTTCACCACATAAGGAAAGTTCTGTCCAAATTTCAGCCCTCTAGCTCTTACCGTTTAGGCTGTGCGATGGTCACCAGTCAGTGAGTCAGGTTAAACAGTTTTATATATATAGTTTTTATAATACTACAAAAATCAATGATTAGTTCCAAAAAATATGTCAATAAATGTAAAAAAAATAAATGTAAATGTAAAAATAGTGATTGCTCTACTTTGTATTTGAAAATATCGATTTGGACTAAATAAATAAAAGTAAGATTCACTTATTAGAACAGAGTAGACCTATCCGTCAACGATAAAAGCCTGTAAATAACAGAGTAAGTTGAAAGACAAGAAAAATGGGGTAAAAGTGAAAAATTAATTTCTTATCGTACATAACCTGAAGACTGTTGCCGGCACAGAAAATTTCTGAAATTTTCTTCAAAGTCAATCGTTTTTTAGATACAGACCAAGCTACGTTTTGCAATATGGCGGCCGTTCCCAATGACACAAATTTGAGCTTAAGCGTTCTAGACAGTCCACTACCACATATAAAAAATCTGGCTGGTCAATAACTATTTCATGCATCGAAAAATTTTAACTTGACTGGACTATATACTAGTTCAATTTGATTGGTTCCCTATAAAAATATGATCAAAAATATTGTTTTAAAGAACCTGTAGGATAACTTATGGCAGTCACTATGCGTCAGAACAAAGCTCATCATTTAGCGATCAAAGCTCAAAGCTTAAAGCTCAAGATGAAAAGCTTCAAGCCAAAAGCTCCATCTTAAACAGAACTTATTATCTAAGCTTTGATGCGTGTGCTTCTAAGCAGGTACGACATACTCCTAATTACCGTAATTAGGCCTAGCATAAGTATAGCATTAAGATCGCTTCTAACACATGTAACCATATGTAACCCGCAGGCGGGACCAAAGCCGCTAACTATAGAGGAGTACCGGGCACGCCAACCGGCAAACCGAGCGGCCAAGTTGGCCCAAGAACAGAAGGAAGAAGCCCTCACCAACATCCCAACGGTGAAGACCCCAAAGCGGCGCGGTGGAATAAGCGCCAACAACAGAAGAAAACGGGCGGCACTTCTGGCCCGTGTAAACTCAGATCCACCACCACCCTGGAACGAAGCCTCCATAATCTGGCAAGAAATTTTTAAGGTGGAGGATGACCAAAGGAAGAGAAGGGAAGCAGCGCAGCAAAAACAGCAGCGGAATCGCCGCAGAAGCCAGTCTTCTGCCTAAGGATTGCCAATCCCGGCAAACGGGAAGATATGTACGTATCACCTCTTTTTTTTCTTATCTGTTCTTTATTTTTCACTAACTGAGCAAGCAACGCCGGCCTGCTTGCTCAGACTTCTCCTTCTCTGTGCCGGTGATGTAAAAGCTAACCCTGGGCCCAAGGTCTACTTGTGCTCTGTGGGTGCTAAGAGAATCACTCGAGGAGTGTGCTCTGTCCTCTGTTACCGCTGTGGAGATTGGTGTCATCTCCGGTGCTCTGGCCTTGCCAGGCACCTGGATCATGATTCCAATTTCGTTTGCACCAATGGACCAGTACCCACCCCCCCTTTTTCCGGGGGGGGTCCACACCCCGGAAAAAAAAAAAAAAGAGAAAAATGGTGGGGGGTTAAACGTGCCCAGGAGGGTTGCGTTGTTGGGTGTTGGGAACCCCAAGCCGAAGGGACCCACAAAAAAAAACAGATTGACTCATCTGACTTCTGTGTGATCAATGAAGACCACCCCACCCGCATCAGGCTGCTAGCTGCAGAAGCTCGCGTGACATCACCCAAAAAAAAAAAGTAAACCGAATGGGGGGGTTAAAAAAAGAAATAATAAAAATAAAAAGAAAAAAATTGAAAAAACTTAAAGTTGAAAAACCCAAAAAACTTTGGAGCACCATCAAACAGCTGACAAATCCTCGGAAAATGATCAAAAGGTCACGGAGCACAGGGACAACACCGGAGGGTACGCCATCGATCATGAACCTTTGTCCTTTGGTGCAGAAGAGGTTGAGTTGGCCATTAAGGACTCCAAGCCCTCCAAGGCAATCGGGCCGGATGGTCTTGCCTCCATCATGCTCCGACACCTTGAGCCTCTCGGCATCAGATTCCTGACCCACACTTTCAACCAGTGTGTCAGCTCTCTGGTGATTCCCAGTATCTGGAAAACTGGGAAAATCATCCCAGTTCTAAAGGTTGGGAAACCGTCAGACCAGGGCTCATCCTATCGGCCTATAACGCTCCTCTCCATAGTTATTAAGATCCTCGAGTCCCTGCTGCTCCCCCACTTAAAGGAACACCTCCCGCCTGCCTCCCACCAGCATGGCTTCAGATCCGGCCATAGCACCACCACTGCACTGTGTGAGCTCACAACTTCCATAGCAGCAGGCCTCAACAGCAAGCGACCTCACGAGAGATCAATCCTGGTGGCACTTGATCTCTCAAAAGCCTTTGACATGGTTAGCCACACCATACTCCTTCAGGATCTGGCGCAGAGCAACCTACCCAATCGATTGACTAGATGGATGTCCAACTACCTAGCTGGCAGGCAAGCCCATGTGGACTTTCGAAGGAAGCTCTCCAAAACTCTAGTTATCAAGCAGGGTGTGCCCCAAGGCGGAGTACTCTCCCCCCTGCTTTTCAACATTTATGTGGCCAACATTCCGCAGCCCCCACCTGAAGTCAAACTCATTACATACGCGGATCACTGCTCCATCATCACCACTAGCAGGGATGTTGATACTCTAAAGCAGGGGTGCCCAGCCCAATTGCTCCCATGGCTCCTTTGTTTTTGTAATTGGCTCCGAAGCATAGGCGATCAAATGCGTATATGTACACGGCTATCGGCATGCGCCAATGCTAATTGCAAAAACAATTTTTCACTTTCGTTTTCTTATCTCTATTCTTCATCTGCATTTGAGCAAGGTAACTGGACTTGCATGTGGTTGTTGTTGGGTCATAAAATTTCATGAACATTTTGTTGTTGCTTTGGCGACGCGCATCCACTTGAAGAAATTGTATTATGCTTTTAGTTATTGCATTGTCGGCGCGTCATTTGACAAGTAAACATCACGTGGCATTTAAATTTAAATTAAATAGTGAATCATGGATCGGTGGACGCAACATTTGTTCGAACGAAATTTCAAATGTTAATTTCAATGCATTATTTGCAAGATTTTAGTGCAAGAATTCAAGAATGCCAAAAGGCATTATAACAACTATCATAACCATGAAGACACAGCTTCCATTGCAGAACTACGTGTAGAGTTCACGGCTTATGATGCGGAACAAATTATCTCTCTATATATAAAATAGTGAGTCCTGACTGATTGGCAATCATCGCACAGCCTAAACGGTAAGAGCTAGAGGGCTGAAATTTCCTTATGTGGTGAAAGTGCGTACTAAGACGGGGTTTTGGAAAATTCCACCCGGAAAAGCCGGAAAAGCGTCGGGAAAGTTTGTATGGGGAAAATTTTATTTTTCATCCGATTGACTTGAAATTCGGTTTGTAAGCATAGTATGCAAAATAATTGGACACGTGTTTTCCCGATTTCGGAAAATCCGCCCACAAGGAAAATTCTTGGAAAATTCGATATGCAAAAATCTATTTTCCATCCGATTGACTTGAAATTCGGTTTGTAAGGATAGTAAGTGAAATAAATTGAGCTGTCATTTTCCAATGTTGGAAAATTTGGCACTAGGGTCGGAAAACTCCCGGAAAAGCGACAGAAAAGTTTGTATGGGAGAAATTTTTTTTTCGGTTGACTTGAAGCTCGGTTTATAAGCAAAATATGCGAAATAGTTCGACACGATTACGATAACGATAGCGATGACGATAACTATAACGATAACGGTATCGATAGCGATGAAGATAACGATAACTATAACGGTATCGATAGCGATGAAGATAACGATAACGATAATAACGATAACGATATCGATAACGATAAGATAACGATAAAAATAACGATAACGATAACGATAACGATAATGATAACGATAACGATAATGATAATGATAATGATAACGATAATGATAATGATAATGATAATGATAATGATAATGATAATGATAATGATAATGATAATGATAATGATAATGATAATGATAATGATAATGATAATGATAATGATAATGATAATGATAATAAGATAATGATAATGATAATGATAATGATAATGATAATGATAATGATAATGATAATGATAATGATAATGATAATGATAATGATAATGATAATGATAATGATAATGATAATGATAATGATAATGATAATGATAATGATAATGATAATGATAATGATAATGATAATGATAATGATAATGATAATGATAATGATAATGATAATGATAATGATAATGATAATGATAATGATAATGATAATGATAATGATAATGATAATGATAATGATAATGATAATGATAATGATAATGATAATGATAATGATAATGATAATGATAATGATAATGATAATGATAATGATAATGATAATGATAATGATAATGATAATGATAATGATAATGATAATGATAATGATAATGATAATGATAATGATAATGATAATGATAATGATAATGATAATGATAATGATAATGATAATGATAATGATAATGATAATGATAATGATAATGATAATGATAATGATAATGATAATGATAATGATAATGATAATGATAATGATAATGATAATGATAATGATAATGATAATGATAATGATAATGATAATGATAATGATAATGATAATGATAATGATAATGATAATGATAATGATAATGATAATGATAATGATAATGATAATGATAATGATAATGATAATGATAATGATAATGATAATGATAATGATAATGATAATGATAATGATAATGATAATGATAATGATAATGATAATGATATTAATGATAATGATAATGATAATGATAATGATAATGATAATGATAATGATAATGATAATGATAATGATAATGATAATGATAATGATAATGATAATGATAATGATAATGATAATGATAATGATAATGATAATGATAATGATAATGATAATGATAATGATAATGATAATGATAATGATAATGATAATGATAATGATAATGATAATGATAATGATAATGATAATGATAATGATAATGATAATGATAATGATAATGATAATGATAATGATAATGATAATGATAATGATAATGATAATGATAATGATAATGATAATGATAATGATAATGATAATGATAATGATAATGATAATGATAATGATAATGATAATGATAATGATAATGATAATGATAATGATAATGATAATGATAATGATAATGATAATGATAATGATAATGATAATGATAATGATAATGATAATGATAATGATAATGATAATGATAATGATAATGATAATGATAATGATAATGATAATGATAATGATAATGATAATGATAATGATAATGATAATGATAATGATAATGATAATGATAATGATAATGATAATGATAATGATAATGATAATGATAATGATAATGATAATGATAATGATAATGATAATGATAATGATAATGATAATGATAATGATAATGATAATGATAATGATAATGATAATGATAATGATAATGATAATGATAATGATAATGATAATGATAATGATAATGATAATGATAATGATAATGATAATGATAATGATAATGATAATGATAATGATAATGATAATGATAATGATAATGATAATGATAATGATAATGATAATGATAATGATAATGATAATGATAATGATAATGATAATGATAATGATAATGATAATGATAATGATAATGATAATGATAATGATAATGATAATGATAATGATAATGATAATGATAATGATAATGATAATGATAATGATAATGATAATGATAATGATAATGATAATGATAATGATAATGATAATGATAATGATAATGATAATGATAATGATAATGATAATGATAATGATAATGATAATGATAATGATAATGATAATGATAATGATAATGATAATGATAATGATAATGATAATGATAATGATAATGATAATGATAATGATAATGATAATGATAATGATAATGATAATGATAATGATAATGATAATGATAATGATAATGATAATGATAATGATAATGATAATGATAATGATAATGATAATGATAATGATAATGATAATGATAATGATAATGATAATGATAATGATAATGATAATGATAATGATAATGATAATGATAATGATAATGATAATGATAATGATAATGATAATGATAATGATAATGATAATAGATAATGATAATGATAATGATAATGATAATGATAATGATAATATGATAATGATAATGATAATGATAATGATAATGATAATGATAATGATAATGATAATGATAATGATAATGATAATGATAATGATAATGATAATGATAATGATAATGATAATGATAATGATAATGATAATGATAATGATAATGATAATGATAATGATAATGATAATGATAATGATAATGATAATGATAATGATAATGATAATGATAATGATAATGATAATGATAATGATAACTGAATCTGTTTTTGAAATACTGGGCTTGACAGCTGCGAAGCGCGCCGAGTGATACGCTGTAGTATTTACTGAACTTAAAGCAAAGCTACACAACAAACAGAAAGTTTGCCAACACCGTAAATGGTCAGTATGTGACGTTTGCCAAAGCCACTAAAACAAATTTGGGTTTCTAAAAAAAACTAACTCTTATTAACATGAAATAAAGTCGGTCAAGCCCGTATATACTCTGTACCAACGAAAGTGTACGCTCAGTATGAATTTTGATGCTGCAGTGGCAGCAGTAAGCAGCGATACTGCTTCCAACACTCTTTTGCTCATATCTCGACAACCTTTCATCCGATCATTATGATTCCTTTGGCAAGTCGATAAATAATTTTAACTAGAAAACATGTCCAGAAGAAACGACCCTTCTATCTTTAAAACAGTGACTGATATGACGTTTTTCTCAAATTGCGGGGGCGGTGCCGAAAATTGAAAATAAACTTGATCTGCCTGCAAGTAAAAGAAGCATATGTCCCATACATGTCAAACCTCTATCTGTTACCAACACAGAGAAATTGTTTTTTATTTCTTAAATCAAACTTTCTCTTTAAATTAATTAAGCAAGATCGTCTTCATTTTTGGTTCATTCAACCAATCAAAATCTTTCAAGTGACTTCTAGCCGCTTTTTTAAAAATTCTCTCCTGCCGTATTTGGCAAATCCACAAACAAAAACAATTCAACAGACTCAACGGGGGTGGTTTGCGCTCGGTCATGTGTACAGAGAACGAGAGAGAGAGAGAAAAAGAGAGCAAGTTTGCTACGATCAAACACATGCACGCAAATAGCCGTCGAATTTGCTTACACACACACTGCAAAACAATCGGCAATTTCCAGCACATACCAATTATTAAACTGATCATCAAGTCCATACTGACAGCGGCTTGACAGCGGCGAAGCGCGCCGGGTGATACGCTAGTCTATATATATAAAACTGTTCAACCTGACTGACTGACTGGTGACCGTCGCACAGCCTAAACGGTAAGAGCTAGAGGGCTGAAATTTGGACAGGAGTTTCCTTATGTGGTGAAAGTGCGTACTAAGACGGGGTTTTGGAAAATTCCACCCGGAAAAGCCGGAAAAGCGTCGGGAAAGTTTGTATGGGGAAAATTTTATTTTTCATCCGATTGACTTGAAATTCGGTTTGTAAGCATAGTATGCAAAATAAATGGACACGTGTTTTCCCGATTTCGGAAAATCCGCCCACAAGGAAAATTCTTGGGAAATTCGATATGCAAAAATCTATTTTTCATCCGATTGACTTGAAATTCGGTTTGTAAGGACAGTAAATGAAATAAATTGATATGTGATTTTCTAATGCTGGAAAATTCGACCGTAGGGTCGGGGATTTTTTGATGGGGAAAATTTAATTTTTCATCCGATTGACTTGAAATTCGGATTGTAAGGACAGTAAATGAAATAAATTGATATGTGATTTTCTAATGCTGGTAAATTCGACCGTACGGTTGGGAAAATTCCCGCGAAAAGTTTTTATGGGTAAATTTTTGTGTTTCATCCGATTGACTTGAAATTCGGTTTGTAAGGACAGTAAGTGAAAGAAATTGAAATGCGATTTTTCGATGTTGGAAAATTCGACCGTAGGGTCGGAAAATTCCAGGAAAAGCGTCGGAAAAGTTTGAATTGGGAAAATTTTTTTCATCCCATTGACTTGAAACTGGGTTTGTAAGCGAAGTATACGAAATAATTGGACACGTTTTTTCCCGATTTCGGAAAATCTGCCCGCAAGGAAAATTCCCGGGAAATTCGATATACCAAAATCTATTATTCATCGGATTGATTTGAAATTCTGTTTGTAAGGGTAGTAAGTGAAATGTGATTTTTCGATGATGGGAAATTGGAAAATTCCCTGGAAAAGCTTTGAAAAGGCTGTATTGTGAGAATTTTATTTTTCGTCCGATTGACTTGAATTTCGGTTTGTAAGCAAAGTATGATAAATAATTGGACACGTATTTTCCCGATTTCGAAAAATCTGCGCGCAAAGAAAATTCCCAGAAAATTCGATATGCAAAATCTTTTTTTTCATCTGATTGACTTGAAATTCGGTTTGTAAGGATAGTAAGTGATATAATTTGTAATGTTATTTTCTGAAGTTGGAAAATTTGACCTTAGGGTCGGGAAACTCAGCAGACAAAAACCTATTTTCATACGATTGGCTTTAAACTTGGTTTGTAAGGATAGTATAAGAAATAACGAAATAACAGTAACTCGGGCTGCCGTTTTTCATTGTACTGGCTGTGTGCGGGACCTGGACCTCGACCTGGAGATGGCACTGGAACTGGACGTGGAAGTGGACGTGGACCTGAAAGTGGCCATTGAGGTGGCCATGGAGGTGGCCATGGCGGTGGCTATGGAGGTTTCCATGGTGGTGGCTATGGAGGTGGCTATGGAGGTGGCCATGGAGGTGGCCACGGAGGTGGCCATGAAGGTGTCCCATGGTGGTGGCTATGGAGGTGGCCATGAAGGTGGCCATGGAGGTGGCCATGGAGGTGGCCTTGGAGGTGGCCATGGAGGTGCCCATGGAGGTGTCCATGGAGGTGGACATGGAGGTGGAAAATGGTCCAAAAACCGCAAAATATGCAAAATTCTTAATCTCGGTGAAACTTTGGGGATTGGCTATACGCTTGCCCGGAAGGTTTTTAGGCAGAAGAAATGGGCGGAAAATGGTGCACAATCTGCGAAATTTAAAAAATTATAGCGTTCATCCGGATGCAATGCAACTTTGAGGAATGGTTGAAGAATCGGTGGAAAATGTTATTTGTTGGCCGATCTTTATCAAATTGTGTTTGTAAGCTTCAAATTTGAAAAGTTCACCACCAAGATCGGAAATGTCAGGAGAGACTTTATTTTTAACCGCGGAAGGGGCATAAGAGTTAATCTCTGCTTTCAGCCGATGTATGTAAGATACGGTCAAATATTTTTCGATTTGTAAAAACCACCCCCAAGTCGGAAAAGAAAATCTGATAATCTTATCGGTTAAAATAGCTTAACTGACGGCGGCGCAGCGAAGCAAGCCGGGATATTTGCTAGTTAGGTATATGGATGAAAATAATGAAGACATTAGTAAACAATATTTAAAAATATATTCGCAAACATTTTCAACGCATTCTGCTTCGCTCAAGGCATCCTATGTGGCAAGCCTAAACATTGCCAAGCATTGTAAATCATTTTCTGATGGCGAGTTCATAAAAAGTGTGTGTAAAGAAATACTAATGTGCTTTGGTGATAGTGGTGTTGAGTTAGCAAAGTCAATCAATTCAGTTTCCTTATCTAGGAACACAGTTACCCGTAGAATTGACGATATGCATATTTATTTAGACTCATTGTTAAAAAATAAAATTAAGTGCTGCTCTTTTTTTTCTCTGGCACTGGATGAATCTACAGATATTTCCGATACAAGTCAACTTATTTTAGCTGTCAGAATGGTTGACAAGTTCTGTAATATTGATGAAGACATTCTAGTCGTGATTCCCCTTTTGGGAAAGTGAACATGGGGATCTTATAATGTTTACTGAGGTAAGGTGGCTTTCTAGAGGAAAGTGCCTTGAGAGGTTTTTTGAAATACGCAAGGAAATTGCACAATTTGTTGAATTAGAATTGCCAACTTCTGAGTTTTTATCTCAAATAAAATGTGAAGAATTTAATGTTAATCTCGGTTTTTTTACTGATTTCATATTACACCTCAATAACCTCAACACATTACTTTAGGGATAGAATCGGTCCATTTTTGATTTTGGATTTATAAAAAAATTGACTTTTCATTATTGATTTGAATGTAAGCAAACTGTTTTTTTTTTGTCATTTAAAAGAAATTTTTGACGAATTTAGTATTTCGACATATAACTTTTCAGTTTATATACAATATTTAAAAGATTTGAAAACAAGTTTTGAAAGCAGGTTTAAAGATTTTCAATGGATAAGAGAAATGACGCAAGTTTTTTCTATGCCAATGACCTGCAATATACATGAGCAGAAGCCACACCTTCAGTTAGAGCTTTGCGACTTACAAACTGACTATGAACTCAAAACCACACATTTAAATGGCATTGAGTTTTGGAAAATTGTAAATGAAAATAAATATCCTCGGTTAAAGAACGAAATTTTGAAAATCCTTTCCATTTTTGGAAGCACAAGGTGAATCGTCTTTTTCGACTTTAAAATTCATTAAGAACCAATATAGAAATCAATTATCAAATATTCACTTGGAAGCTCTATTGAAATTAGATTTAACTCGAACAACTATTGATGTTGATAAAGTAATAAACTATGTACAAAGTTAAAAATATCATCCATATTCATGTGCATAAATTTTATATTTTCATTGTTATTTCATAATTGTCTCTATTATAAAAATGTATCTCCCTAATTTTTTCAGTGTATCCATTGAAATAAAAAAAAATTTCTTTACTAGTGTTGGTGTTTTCTTTTGAATGTATTGAAATTTGCTCCGTCGTAAGCAGCGTTTGGGCACCCCTGCTCTAGAGCAACGCATCAACGCGTATCTCCCTAATCTAGCTTACTTCTTTACCAGCAGAAACCTGAGCCTCTCTGCTCCCAAATCGTCCGCTACCCTTCTCACCACCTGGACGAGAGAGGTCAGGCAAATCCTTAACATCCACATCAATGGACTTAGGATACCCACCGTTAACAACCCCAAAATCCTTGATGTCACCGTCGACTCTTTGTTCACCTTTGCCAAGCACTCAGAGAGCGTCATCAAAAAAGTCAGAAGCCGGACTAAGGTTTTGAAGGCAATTGCAGGCAGCACGTGGGGAAAAGAGAAAGAGACCATCACTACCACCTACAAGGCGATCGGGAGAGCCATGATAAATTATGCGGCTCCAATCTGGTCCCCATCTATCAGTGACACCCAATGGCGTAATCTGCAGCTTGCGCAGAACGCATCGCTGAGAGTTGCCACGGGCTGTCACATCATGTCGCATCCCGATCACCTTCACCAGGAAACTGATGTTCTCCCAGTTCGCCTCCACAACAAGCTCCTCACGCAGCAATTCTTGATTAAGTGCCACGTTGAGTCCCATCCCAATCACGCCTGCACCCAACAAAACATGACCAGACGGCCTCAAGCAGTTCGCTTTGACCTGAGGACGGAGCTCTCGCCTGTCAGGCAGCTCTTAGGAGATGACCACTGCTCTCTGGCCGCTAGCATTGAAGCAAAGAAACAGGCCCACACCAACGTCGTCACCCTAGCCATAGACTCCTATCGGACCAACATTGTCCTAGGAGGAAGACCACCACCCATAGATGAAGCGGAGAAATCACTGCCTCGACCCGCCAGGGTTTCACTGGCGCAGCTAAGATCCGGCAAGTGCAAGCTGCTCAACAACTACCTAGCTCGCATCAACCCGGAAGTGGTGGACGAATGCCCAAAATGTGGCCACAGCCCACACGACACCAGACACCTCTTCGAGTGCCCTCTTAACCCCACTGTTCTCACACCCATAGACCTATGGACCCAACCAGTAGAGGCGGCTACCTTCCTCGACCTGGTACCCCACTAGCTTCTACTAAAATCTAATTATTTAACCTCCTCTATTCTTTTCTTTCTTTCTTCCCCCATACGTACAATCTTTCTAGCCGCTACAACAACAACAACAAGTAAACTAAATAAACATAAACTAAAAAATATAAAAAGGGAGTGCCTAAATTTGGCAACCCTGCGCTACGGCGATATTCGCCCTCGCTCAATAACAAAAAAAAAAATTTATAAACATACGTATGAACAACATACGCATACAACTATAAGTACACCACACAAATTTAAAACATGTTATACACTTACACATATGTACATACACTTACAATTATTAAATTTACTACATTAAAATGATTTGAAACCAGGGACTGCAAATAATGATTATTGGTTTTTTTTAAAATCAAAAAATCATTCACTTGTAGCAACTTTAAGACAGCGAGAGATATACCAAAATTCTTGTGTAAGGATCCTTTATCCATTTTCACCATGATTAAGGATTTTTCAGGATTTATTGTTTTACTCACAAAATAATGATTAATTTTGAGTTATACTTTTACAACTCAATCAATAATCATTATTTTTAAGCAAAAAAATAAAACTTATGACATAATGATTATTCTTTAAGTTTTATTTTTGCTCAAAAATAAAACTCAAATTGTTATTGCGGCATTTTCTTAGGGAGTAAGTGAAAAATTTTTTGTATATTCCCTAATCAGTAACCCAAGACCAACCAATAATTTAAATTGAAATTTGATTTAAAATTGAATTTAAGATTGATCACGTCTAGCTGGGTTGATGGTTCATGCGGAAAAGAACGCTATAAGAAACAACAGTCCTTCAAAGCCTTGGTGAGCAAAAACTTGAGTTTGAGAACTGGAAAATTTGACAGTTGTAACTCGTTTAAATGGGATTTAAATAGCGTTACGTTGCAACGTATCCCATTTTCTCAGTGTCATCAAAGTAATTGTGTGTCACGGAATTTTTTCTTTTCTTGAAGAAAGAAATATTTCTGAGTGCAAAACTTGTAAAGAAATTTTGCAAGGAAATTATGTCTGCAATCTCAAGCGCCATTTGGTTGAGCAGCACAAAAAAGAATATGTGAACGAGTTGGCGGAAGAAAAGGCTGAAGTTCCAGAAAAAAAATTTAATTTACAGTGACAATGTGCCCAAGTAAGGTAAAGGATGCATGCTTTGATCTTGTGACCACTCAAAAAATGACTTTTTCTGTATTAAATTCAGAAAGCTTCAAAATTTTTACATTGCAAATTTTTAATGGCCTGCAAATGCCAGTGGTGACGTCAAGAAATCTAATGAGCTAATGAGCTGCAAAGTATGATAAAATAAAAATCAGAAATCGTTGTTCTTAACGACGAATGCTATACCTAAAAATGGACACAGCCACTAGACTAAATCGTGGAATCTTAGGCCGGTTCATGATTTTGGATTGTCATGAAGACGTGTATATAGAGAAAAAGATCGAACGGTCCAAAATGATTATACCGACATGCAGCCTTCACTAGATTGAATATAATCGCTCTCTTAAGAATCATAAGAACCCGGGCGACGCCGGTTATTCAGCTAGTTATTGAATAAAAATAAAATAATTAAATATTTTCTTCAACAAATATTTTTTTTCAAGAATTTTTTTTTTCCAAAAATGGACTTTAACGGTTGGTCTTGGGTTACTGATTAGGAATATACAAAAATTTTCACTTACTCCCTAAGAAAAGGCCGCAATATCAATTTGAGTTTTATTTTTGAGCAAAAAATAAAACTTTTAGAATAATCATTATGTCATAAGTTTTATTTTTTTGCTTAAAAATAATGATTATTGATTGAGTTGTAAAGTATAACTCAAAATTAATCATTATTTTGTGAGTAAATCAATAAAAATTAAAATTAATCATTATTTTATAATTTTTATTATAAAACTTATAATGATTACAGTCCCTGTTTGAAACACACAAAATTTTAAGAGAATGCAGAACAATTTGTCACAAATTTGGAATAAGCGAAGCAAAACAAAACAAAGAAAAGAGCTTTCAAACGGAGCTGCAGCTTGAGGAGCTTTCTGAGCTTTATGATCTGCGCACAGTGGTTAGACCTTTAGATAAAACGAATTAAAATATTTTTCTCGTACATTGGTTAGGAGTCAAAAAAAAAGATATCGAATTTTTTTTTGCACAGTGGTCGATGGATACCTAAAAAGAGTTGAAAAAAGGAGAAACAAAATTTACAAAATTAATTCCCAATTAACTTATGGATTGGAAAATATTCAGGATAGAATTCAACCTCACAAAGAAAATTTTTATAAATCATATAAATGCCTAAACAAAAATATTCAAATTAGGTCAGTAACTATAGGGAAACATTTAGAAATATTATTTGACAACTTTAACCAAATAAGAGAAATATTAAGAGCTGACTATACTAAGCTCGATACACTACAGGAACTTCAGGCTAATGGCACTTTCCTACTTTTTAGAAGTAATTTAGAGTATATTACAAATAAACACAAAATATAAGCATTCCTACCTAGAAAGCTGGACAGTCCTGCCAGTTATGAATTTAATTATATAGAAGGAGAAGCAGATTTAGAAATAGAAGAGGAAGGAAAACTACCCCTTAATGTAGAAAAAAAATCAAAAGAAATCAGTATGCCTCAAACTCGTCTCAAATTTCTGAGCTCGGCCTCAATGCTTGTTCATGATTTTGATGGAAAAGCTGAAAACTTAGTAAGTTTCATTGACTCTCTTGAACTTTTAGATGACATTAAGGAAGAAAATGAAGCAACAGCTGTACGCTTCATTAAGACAAAACTTAAAGGAGACTCCAGATTATTAATTACGAACGAAACGACAATTAGAGAAATTATATTAAAACTTTAAAATAATGTTAAGGGGGAATCAGTAGGAGTTATAGAAGCTAAGATGATGAACATAAGACAGAACGGAAAATCAGCTACTGCATATGCGACAGAAATTGAAAATTTAACAAAAGCACTTACGCGAGCATATATTCTTGACGAACCAGAAACAGCTAATAAATACGCTACAAATACAGCTGTAAAAGCAATAACACAAAATTGCACAATAGAAAAAGTCAAAACGATAATGGAAGCGGGACAATTTAGTAATATGAACGAAGTTATCTCTAAATTTGTCAGTAGTTGCACAGACGCAACTGGTCAAAACAACACTATTCTTTTTACAAGACCAAACTTCAACAATCGATTCTATAACCCTAACAGGCAAAATAATCAATGGCTGAACAACAATAATGGTCAAAGAAACTGGAACAACAATAGTTATAACAGAAACAATGACAATTACAGATATAACAATAATAACAACAATCGCTATAACAACAACAATAACAGATATAACCAAAACAATGGATATAATACTAATAATAGAAACTATAATAATAATCAAAACAGAAATAACAATGTTAGAGTTACGACTGAAAATAATCAGCAGGAAAACTCAAAGCGTCCTCTGAATTCAAATTAAATTCACTCAAAATATACACCCTAAGTCTAGACAACAATAGTTTCATTTTCTTAAACCTCAAATCAAAATCCATTAAATTTCTCATAGACACAGGTGCGGATATCTGCTTGATAAAAGAAAGCAAACTGATTTATCCAACAGATATAAACACAACAAAATACACTAGGTTAAATGGGATATGTCAAGAAACTGTACAATCAATAGGAGAAACGGTTTAAAACTTAGATATAGAAAACATTTCACTCCAACACAAGTTCCAGGTAGTCAAAGATAATTTTCCGATTCCATGTGATGGAATAGTTGGACTTGACTTCATTAAAAATTTTAATTGCAACCTAGATTATGCACATAATCAAAACCTATTTACAATAAGACCAAACTATCCCCACCAAAATGTAACAGTTCCCATAGCAACAAGCTCACAAACAAGTATTTTCACAATTCCATCTAGGTCCGAAGTGATTAGACCAATACAAATTAACAGTAACGATGACGATCTTTTGATTCCGAACCAAGAAATTCAACCAGGTGTATTCATTGCAAACACGATAGTATCAAAAAATAGTCCATTCGTCAGATTGATAAACACAAACACAGTAGAAGCAAAAATAAACAAAACTAATATCCAATCTGAAAGACTATCAGACTACGACATTTTCCAAATACCCACAAAAAACAATAAAGCACATGAAACAAATGTTTTGGAAAAGCTCAGTAGAAACTTCCCTACTTTTGTTAAAGAACAACTACATAGCTTATGTTCTGAGTTTAACGATATTTTTGCAACAGAATCCGAGCAAATTTCGTCCAATAACTTCTACACGCAAAAACTCCGACTAAAAGACGAAACTCCAGTATATATGAAAAATTATAGGATAGCACATAGTCAGAAAGATGAAATAAGGAGTCAGGTGGACAAACTGATCGATGATGACATAATTGAACCATCAATGTCTGAGTTCAATAGTCCAATACTTTTAGTGCCAAAGAAATCACTCCCAGGAAGCGCAGAAAAACGTTGGCGTCTAGTAGTAGACTATAGGAAAATTAACAAACAGTTAATAGCAGACAAATTCCCACTACCCAGAATCGATGACATTCTAGATCAACTTGGACGGGCAAAATATTTTTCTTGCCTAGATTACCTTATGGCCTCAAAGTAGCTCCAAACTCATTCCAAAGAATGATGTCTTTAGAATTTTGTGGACTATCGCCGCACGGTGGCCGGATTCGCGAATTTGGCGTTGCAAAAATCGTAACTTTTTAACGGAAAGAGATATTTGAAAAATTTCAAAGGGGCGAGGATAGAGAATTCCTGTAGCTTTAAAATGAGCGTACGTTCATCTTTGTAGGTTAACAGGAGGACTCAGGATCGGCTGCCAAAGTTGATAGTTTAATACTCTGAAAAAATTGCATGAAAAAGTCTAAGTATTTTAATTTTTTTTAAACCGATTTATTAAAAATGAAGTTGTAATACTATTAAAAATTAACAAAATTTTATAAAAGGATAATTTGTACTTATTAAAAAAAATTTATTTTCATACAAAATTAGTTCTAACTTGGGAATGGTTAATTTTCTTCTAAAATGTTGTCAGTATAGGTATTCATATCATTAGTGCTTAATAGACTTAATATTTCTGGTGAATATTCGTTGTTTAATTCCGCGAGTGTCCTGATGTGTCTGAGAGATGAGATACGAGGATCCGAGGAGGCCGACAACATGTTGAAAAGGTCTGTGTTTTCTTGATGTCGAGATATTTTGCACGTGTTCGCATATCTATACCTTTTGTAGTCCTTGTTTTTAGATTCTTGGGCTTCCTCTGACAACTCTCCCATCGATAAAAGTTGTTGTTGTATAAGCTTCTCACCATGATCCAATATTTTATGAACAGTAGGAGTAAGTTTTTTCTCTGGGTACTTTGCACGTAAAAGATCTCTTGTCTCCTTGGCATATTTTCCATATCTGCATGCATCAATATTTTCGCCGCAGCTTAAGACATTGAGAATGATCTTAAACCGTTTGATGACATCCATCATTTGTATTTCCATAGCCCTGCTTCGGACAGTCGACTTTTAGCCCGAGCTCCGCCAAGAACTTCTGTTGTATATCCTGTTTCCTTCTTTTTTCCATTGTTTTGGAGTTGGTAATGTCATCAGTGTCGTCTCCTTTTCGTGGAAGAGTATATGCCAACTTGAGCATGAATTCCATGCATCTGATCCTCGCATGCAATGGAGAAATTCCGTATTCGTAATTATGCTCGTCCGTTTCCGATGTCTCGAACTCCTGAAAGTCTTTTTGCTTTCTCTTGCAGATGGCACATGTCAGAGTTGATTTGGTGTTCGTTATGTCGTTCAAGACTTTTCCATCAACCATAGTTAAGAAACATTGAAATCCAATCCGGACGACTTTTCCTCCTGTCGTTTCGAAGGGGATTGGCCTCAGAGCAGATATTTTCTCCTTTATACTGCTAACAGTGCTTAAAGTTAGTTCGGACGTTTCCTTGGCATATTTGAACATTATTGGCCGGCAGAAATGTACTGATGAAGGCCGCCCACTTGCTAGTTCTAACGCGGAAAATCAGAAAAGGTCAATTGTAACTACCTATATTATGTGTTACCTATCTCAGTAAAGGGTTACGCAATATTAGGTAACAATTCACAACACCATCAAAAGACAATGACCAACTTCATTCATAGCTAGTACCTGTTGAAAGGGTCACTCGAGGGTAGGTAAAAATTCCACCCACTTGCTAGTAATGTATTCACATTAAGAATTAATGCATCTTTTCAAAAAAATCAACCAAATTTAAATCGGTATTACCGTTTGGTTTCTATAGGTTCACAAAGTTGACATTTGTAACCAAAAAAAATTAAAAATTCAGCAGTTTAAAAAATTGTTCAACTTTGAACCACTGTAACAACCGAAATAATTGACCAAATTCAAAAACCAAAGTTTTCTGGGCTATCTAGGGTTCCCTTTATTGAAATAAAAAAAAATTTGCTCAAAAAAATCGAACATCAAAAATTGATTTTTGCAACGCCAAATTCGCGAATCCGGCCACTGTGCGGCGTTGGTAAACGGAAGCTGTAGAATACACGGTCCAAAATATTGCGAAACTTTACAATTTTTGATTTTAGACTGCATTATTGTGACGATTTGATAGACGGCAATTGTAGACGGGTAAATAGAAAGTATTAACCAAACGGTCAAAAGTCACGAAATTTGCAAAATATTTTTTGATTTTTAAAAAATAAAAAAAAAAAATAAAAATAAAATAAAAATAATAAATATAAAAAAAAATATAACCATATATAATAAAAATAATGCATTTCTGGAAAATGTCAGCAGGGAAGGCTCAAAGAAGTGAAAAACAAAATGTGCTTATTTATTTTTTTGGCAGGTTTTGTAGCGCAGTGAGTGCCTGACCTACACAGGCAATAAATCATATGTTCCATGTATTTTCCAGGTCTGATGTAATACCGATTCAATCTCAAAATCACCTTCGAAGTCTCAAATTGTGCTCCCATTATTCAGGTAGTTAATTAATTCCATTGGTGTATATTTTTCTTTACATCTGCCTTTCATATATCTGATATTTCCCAAAGAATACCCCAGCTATTTTGCACCTCATTTTTTGAATTCAAATGGAATTCTATTCTTATCTGCATGTCACCAGTATCTTAATTCCTTCTTTAAAACAATGAATAACAAATTCAATTTTTCATATAATACTCCTTTCAACATTACCTTGCTAAAAAGAAGATAGAACATATCAATAGTTAGCAATATAACAGATTTTAACAATATGCGCTATTGTTGCTAAAAATTCATTTTATTAGCAGCTTGCTTGCCTCGCAAAAATTTTCTTGATATTAATTCGTGCGATTAGACCAAACTTCGCGTCTGCAGCAAAACCGACCTGCGTAGAAGCTTTTTCCAGATAGTCACGTCTCTTCACAGGAGAGCGTACCGAGTAATCTCTGTTTACATTGTCTATTATTCCCCCAACCTCTTCCAGCTCCACGAAGGTGTTAGCTGTTGAAACAACAACAATGCGTTGGACTATAGGCTCTATGTGTGGAAGTGCGTGTGTGTATGTATTAATACGCGAACGCCTCAAAAACGATCAGCGTACCTCGAGGTAGCAACGACACGCCCGATATGTTTTACTGTTCGTGCTGGCTCTATCGATTAACGAACATTTGTCACGTCAAAATTCGAGCAGATAAATGTTTATACCGACATGCAAGCCTGCTAGATTGGGCAATCATCTGCCCAAGAATCACTTAAGAACCAGGCGACGCCGGGTGACAACTAACTCGAACCCA
>JAEIFV010001678.1:0-25308 GCA_018904265.1 Lordiphosa collinella | reverse complement strand
TTTAGCTCTCTTTTACTATCTCTGATTTGCTCTAACGTATACACCCAGAAAAATAGCAGAGCGAATAATTTAAGTACGAACTCGAATTTTCAAGAATTTTGCTCTTGAAATCGAGCTTCGTTCTCAGTTTAGTGTTTTTAGGCGAGAGAAAGCGCGGGTAAAGAAACTGGAGAGAGGAGATCAAGCACATTTGAGAGAGAATATGCGGAGAACCCTGTCACAGTTTTTGGTTTTTTTTGGGAGAGGTGTACATATGTGACGATACCACTCAAGCGGAGAGCGCCATCGATTTTTGCACTCATGTTGTTTTGGAATTCCCAAGCAGTTATGGCATAGCTGGTGTATGGAGAGACGGTGCTGTTGGACTAAAGTTCACACGCAAAGACTGCTGCTGCTTTGTGGCGTTGTGTATTCCTAGCCGTCTTAAACTTGCTACATAGTTTTTTCAATTATTTTCTAGGAAAAATAAATTTAAACACAGAAAATAAAAACAACTGATTTTAAATTGTTGTTTGTTTGGAATATGGGCTCCCTTACTTTTGAATCTGTGGAGCTCTTGATTCAAGAATGAGCAAACTACAATTTGAGTAAGCTTTGCACTTGATTCAAGAATCTTTCTACTTGATTTGTGAGAATGTTTCGTACTTGGTACACAAAGCTCTTGGATCAAAAGAAAATAAACGGGATCAAAAACGCATCAAGAAATTGGACATAGCTTATTAAAAAGAATCTGGAAACTTTCCTCCATACCTAAAATTTGAGCATATAATTACTTTCCAATTACAAAACTCTTAACGACACATTCTCTGTCCACCCCCAGCAAGGCTTTATTCGTCGCGCTCTGTTTCCTCTAAACTACTTGAATTTTCATTAATACAATAGGGATTTTTAATTAAGAACAAGCTGATGACATCTGCACCGATTTTAGCAAAAGCCTTTGGCCTTGTTCACCATCACAAATCGATAGATCCAGTTCGATTATTGTAATGAACCATTGTAATGTGCAATCTGATTGTTAATTTTTGTTATTAGGATGTATAAAAGTACAAAAATTCAAACTGTCATTGAAAATCAAAACTGTTTTTACAAAAGTTCCTTGTAGATGATGTTTGAAGTTTGATGTTGATGTTTGCTGGGAACACGCCCCCCTTTGATTCAGTTAAACATAACTTACTTCTACATAAATTATGCTTAATAGTCTCCCAACCAATTTTCTGCTGGGTTAGATCATACTCACCAATCGGGTGCGTTTTCGTCGTGCTGTATCCAAAACAGTTCAAGTTTCCTTTGTGTTTCGCAGGGCAGTCATCATGGTCTCTTGTTCTTTAACCTCTTCATTAACGATATTCCTCAAGTGCTTTTCCTTTTCAACTCAAGCTATGTGCCTAAACAGACGATCCACTTCAATTACAAAGTGACCTAAAAACGCAGAGTGAATAAGTACCTCAGGGAACTAAGTATATGTGCATAAATGTTTTTCCTGTCTTTTAATAAAAGCAACGGTAAATTTGTTGTTGGTATACAAAAGTGTGATCTTGTATTCTATTTTTGGAATGTCTATGCAAAATCCTTTTTAGACATCATTCTTAGTGCGTTATCTCGACTTTTGTGTGGTGTGACAGCATTTTCTTAGGAAATAAGTATATGTGCAAGCTTAGTTTTATATGCATTTTAGCGATTTGCGTCGGATAATTTTATATATTTTGTACCATTTACTGTATACCTTCAAAAAAGTCGGAAGTTAACTAGTGAATGCATTTATAACATGAAAATATGATGCTAGAGGGGTTTTTTATCCTAGCTCGCCTCGTTGGAGAATTCATTTGTCAGCTGATGAGCGCAGATTAATAATGGGGCTCAGATAAATGGCATTAAAATCTATTATATAGCTGCTAAGAGCTATAAGGCATAAAAACGCGACTTCAAACTTATTGAAAACCCCACATTCTTGAGGTGAAATCAAAGGCGGCGGCAGTTCCAACCACCATTGACTTGCGCTGCAAATGAGAAATTTGGTGTCTTGCGGTTCGGAAAGACATGTCTTGTAACGAGACAAAGTGTCATTTAAGCCTCAATGAACCTAAAAGACGTTTTCATCAAGTTTTTTTGGACAACAATAACGTTTCATTTAATTCCCGAGTTTATATACCAAAACTACTTCCACATCATCTGAATGCTCGTTCTGGACTTGCTGAAAGATTCATATTTTGGAAACTGATTTCTACTATGTAATTTTACAACGAGAAACAGCATAATTTCGTCGGCTCAGAAGGCTGAAATAAATATTGGCGCGAAACACGACCACCGAGGAGAATAACCGGCTTAAGCGAACCACGTTGCCGGATATTTAATGATTTGCGTCGCTCTTTTTTATGCTAGAACGTCTCGGAATTGATTTATTCCAACTAAAACTAATGCCGAGATCTCTATGCAGTTTTGGAAAGCGAACTTGATGTATTTAGGGATATCCTTCATGAGGATAGTTAGATTTTTCAACAAGACCACGCCCCGATTCTCAATTAATTCACTACAGAAGCATTTCTTGTATCCAGAAACATTACGGTTTGGATTGGGCAGCGAAAAATACTGACTTAAACACCATTAGGGACTTCAGGGAATCCTGTCTGACCGAGTTTTTAAGAATAGTCAACAGTTTGAGACACTCAAGCAATTTAGAATGTTTTGGTTGCGGAGTGGCAACAAGTCAGCAAATGAAAAGCACACTAACTAATAAATAATGATAAAAAGTGTAGAGTTCCTAAAAATTTATATAACCTAGGGAAAAAAACTGACAAATATAAAATGCACATTTACTTATTTCATATTAATTTTTTTATTTAACTAAATATATTTTAAAGCATAAACAAATTGATTTTTATGGCTTTTTTTTGTTATAATAGCTTTTAAAAGAAATTAAAAAAAATAGTTAAATCTCATTATATTCCTTTAACATATTATAATTCCTAAAAACATCTATGCACATATACTTAGTTCCCTGAGGTAGTTCTGGTGCGCATCCTGATCGAACAATGCACTGAGTATAGATCAGATCTGCATATGCCTAAAGCCTATCATAAGCTGGAAATTCATATACGGCGGTGTTCCAGAAATTTCTAGAGATTTTTGTATAAACGGTTTCTTTTCGAACTGCAACTGCTTGCCTTTACATGTGAAGCGTCTCCAAAATGCCAGGCTACTAGATTAGATGACTAAAGTTGAGAGATTTGAAACTGACTGCTCAGCACCAAGTACTTTTCAAACGTACAGTTTTCCTTTACTATTATCTAATAGGCGACATTATACTTAACACTTTTCATATAAAGTCCTGACAGTTTAGTTCAAAATCCAATCGTTTATACGAAAATCTCTAGAGGTTTCTGGAACACACCCGATGGGGAGATTTGCGCAGGAGAAGAATAACTGAAAAGATCATTCCCCTCATAAAAGCGCCATACAAAAGCGCTTTTTGATGAAAAAGCATTCGCAACCTTTACAGTCCTATCTGGCGTTTGGCAGGGATGCGCTATGTTTCCTACTCTCGTAAAAACAGGCAACTCCTTGTTAATAGTTTAGCGACTTGTTTCTCACTGTCCCTGTCTACTATGTGACTGGCACTTAATAACAGTGGCATCAGGTGGCTAATGACAACAACACTGCGACATTTGGATTTTACAGAGGATATATGACTCCAAGTAAATAGGTGTAGCGACGTGTTTCTACTGTTCCTGTCTCCTATGCGGCAAGCACCAAAAAAACAGTGGCTTCAATTAGCTAAAATGGCAATGAACAAGTCACCCCTGATAAAAGACAACTGATCAGCAATCCGACACAATTGCATTATTCTCTACGACTTGTTACCTGGTACAGCTGTTTAGAAATCTTTACATTTGTCTGTTTTTAAGAATTGAGTGTACAGTGGACGGAAAATTGAAAGAAGGCATCAAGATCGGCTCCAACCAAGAAGGCACCAACTAAGATTGAACTAATACCGAAACTGTGTACCAGTACTAACGTTTCGATTTCGTTCCGTTTCTATCGTTTCCAACCATAACGGTAATGGGGTTTCGGTTCAATCAAAAAATTGATTATCGGTTCCGGTTCGTGACTTAAAACGGTTTATTACGGTTAGCGGTTCCGGTTTCAGTATTAATCCCTTCTTTCTACTATGCGACGAGCACCCAACAACAGTTGCAACATGAAGCTGCTGCGTCTTATGTTTCCTACTGTCCCTCTCGACTTGCATCCAACAACAGGGGCATCGGGTGGCTAACGATGACAACCCTGCGGTATCAGAATTATACTGACGATATATGACTCCTAGTAAATAGGGGCAGCGACCTGTTTTGCTACTGTTCCTGTCGACTAGCACCCAACAACTGTGACATCAGGTAGCTAATGACGAAAACCCTTCGAAATGTATATTATACACAGGATAAATGACTTCTGGCAAATAGTTTAAGCGACCTGTTTCCTACTGTCCCTGTCTACTAAGCGACTAGCACCCAACAACAGCTGCATCAGGTGGCTAATGACAACAACCCTGCGATATTAGGATTAAACAGTGGATATAAACTCCTTGTTAATAGGTATAATGACTTGTGTCCTACTGTCCCTGTCGACTAGCATCCAAAAATAGCGGCAACAGGTGGCTAATGACGACAATTCTGTGGCATCTGTACTAATCAGACGATTTATGCAAACAGCCTAAGCAACCAGCTAGATCGGCAGGCCCTAAAATTATATATATATATATAAAAATTTTGGGAAGATCCACCCCAACAGTCGAAAAAGGGATAGGTTTAAAGAAGATTGCGGTACGGGGCTCGTTTTTACGTTTCGGACATATTTTAAAAAGTCAATTTCAAAGCTATCATCTCCATCAACTCTCCTCTGCAAGGGTATATAAAACCCACGCGATTCATATGCAAAGTGCCTGCCATGACGCCAACTTGACCACATCCACTTGATTCCATGTAGCTAAATGAATGCCAGTTGACAAAAGCTGTCTGGCAATTTTAATTGAGATGCTTGCCCCGGGACCTTGACAATGCTTGCTTAGCTTGCTGACCCATAAAAAAAACGCTTGTAAATTACGCATACGCCTCTTCATGCTCGTACCCTTAAACAACAATAAAAAACCCCATCTATTTCTAAGCCCAAACCAAAAACAAAAAACAACAACTGCCACTGCTTTTCTAGGCCTTTAACGTGCAGCAACAACAGCAGCAGCAGCAGCTGCCACAGCAACAACAACAACAACTTCAGCCAGGGGGGCAAACATTTCGCTATCCGGTGCTGCTGTTGAACAAAAACAAAAACAAGGATCTGACCGTCGTGGCAACGGGCAAGACAAAGAACAAGTGGCGCTATGTTGATAAAGTAAATATGTAACCCATGTGCGAAATACATACGAGTATGTACATTGTACACCATTATGTCCCGGCACTCGCATAATTAACGATGTAAACAAATTCCAATTCCGACTCCTATTAAATTTCATTCAATTCTTAATATGTTTGCACAGGACATCAATCAAACGCGACTGCCCCTCATCCCGGAGAATGCCATACAGACGCTCACGCCGCAGGAACTGCTCCAGGTGGAACAGCGTATGGAGGAACGGCGTGAACGTTTAAAGGATAAATGCTCAGCCTATGGACTGGATGTGTTGGGTAAGCAGCCCAAAACTAAGGCGCAAAAAAACCAAAATAAACTCTCCACTCGATTACAGGTCACGATTCATGGCACACGCCCAACACTTGGGAATTTTTGGTAAACAAAAAATTTCACATTATCTGGTGAGTTGAGCTGGAACCGGAGGATTGGAGAATGAGTGAGCTGATTTTACCACTCTTGCAGGTGCAATGTGTTTAAGGCTGCCTCCTCATCTTGGATGTTCAATTTCAATGTGCTGGCTGGCTACTCACCCAATTACCTGCGCAAAACCAAAAAGATTCCATTGAATTTGGCCAGGGAGCGGTATCCACGCGTATCCTTAAACGAGGTAAGTGTAAGGGACCAAGAACTTGAATTAAGTACCAACTGTGTCAATAGTACGATATGTACATAAAATCTTGATTCAAGTACAAAATTCCTTTTTCAAGTTCGATTTTTATACTCTGTTCCAAAGGTACATAGAGTATAATAAGTTTGTGCAAAGTAGCCATGTCCGTCTGTCCGTTTGTCTGTCCGTATGAACGCACAGATCTCAGAGATGGTAAGTGAACATATGCTTCTTATACTTCCAGGCAGATCAAGTTTATTTTCAATTTTGGCCACGCCCCCTCCCGCCCCCGCAATATCGAAAAAGTCATATCTCCTACAGTTTTATATATAGAAGGTTCGTTCCTTCTAGACATATTTAGTATTCGGGATTCTTTATTGATCCGCTGAAGGAATTTTAAAGATCGGATGAACGGTATTCGAGTTATAAGGAAAACAAACAATTATGGGCAGCATCGGTCGCAACGGTGATGGGCAGCACTTAACAGGTACAGAGTATGTTATAGTCGGGCTTGTCCGACTTTCTTTCTTGTTTTGGTGGTGTTCTTGGAGGTGGTGTTTTAAAAATGAAAGCTTACAAGCAAAATTTGATAAAGATCGGCCCAAAAATAAGGATTGGCTTTGAACACACATTTTGGGATATTTTTCACCAATACTCCAACCATTCCTCAAATTTGTATTGCAATCGGATAAACGCTATAATTTTTTAAATTTCGCGATTTGAGCACCATTTTCCGCCCATTTCTTCAACTTAGAAACCTTCCCGGGCAAGCGTCCCCAATTCCACTAAGTTTCAATAAAACCACAAAATTTGCCAAATATCGCGGTTTGTGCAGCATTTTCCGGCCATCTCTTCTACTTAGAAACGTCTAACCAATCCCCAAAGTTTCACCTAAATAAAGAACTTTGCAAATATGGCGGTTTCAGGACCATTTTCCACATGCAGGTCCATCTCCATGTCCACCTCCAGGGCCACCTCCATGGCCTCCTCCAGGACCAGATCCCGCACAGGTCCAGGTCCCAGGTAAATTTTCCGGAAAATTAGTATGCAGTCATTGTTGAATTTTCATGTAGATCTTTGAAAATGAGTTTGACCCCGATCGGATGATAAACACAAAATTTTCATACAACAGTTTTTCGCCCATTTCCCGACTTTTGGGGCAGACTTTGCAAAAGTTGAAAGTCACGTTGATCATATTTTTTTATGAGTAACTTTGAAAATGAGCTTGGAGCTAATCGCTGGGGACTAAAATTCAACCCATATAGTACTACCTTTACCACCCAATTTCCACCAATGGGGGTGAATTGTCCCGAAAATTAGCATGCAGTCATAGTTAAATTTTCATATAGATCTCTGAAAATAAATTTGAACCTGATCCGATGAAAATCAAAAAAGTTCTATACAACAGTTTTCTTTGAATTTTTCACATTTCCCGACCGAATTTTCCAAAACCGTTTCTTAGAACTCACTTTCAGCATAAGATAAAACTACTGTAACAATTTCAGCTTTCTATCTCTTATGGTTTGTCCTGTGCGACGGTCACCAGTCAGTCAGGTTGAACAGTTTTATATACAGGGTGGAATTTATTTGACATTTTCCAAATTTAGGGAAAGTGTGTAGTGTGATATTGAGAGTAATAAATTGTGTTGCTATGAAATTCTCTAAAGTCGAGTACCCGGGTTGCGTGTTTTATTACGGCAACGCAATGAGTGCTCAACGAATGTATGCGGAAGCCTATCCACAGAGGCGGCTTTCTCTTCATAACGCGTTTTCCTATACTTTTTAAAACTTCGTGCATCGAATATTTGCATTTTCTTCGAGACGTAAATCGGAAGCGGGTCCACTTAGACCACATGGTGTAAAAGAAAAAAATATTTCTATTGACAACAGCTATCATGTATTAACGTTCTGACGATAAATTTCTGGACACTCTGTATATAGATGGTGCCCGATCTGTTAGCATTTGGGCACTGGCGCATTATATAATCCATCAGCTGATTTAACAAGTTACACGATAAGGTGTCATCCAGCCAAAAACCACTTCTGGTATCGGAAAGCTCTGAGAGGTTCTTTCCTATTTTGACGGAGCTTCGTGTGCTTCCCAACGTCATCATGCAAAGTCGAACGTACTTTGCTGGTATACCAAAAGTAGACAGGGCTTCAAAGAACTTTGACCTTATCGACGTGTCGAAAGCGGCTTTATAATCAACAAAAAGATGGTAGGTTTTGATTTTCATCTCATGGGTTTTCTCCAGTATTTGTCTCAATGTGAATATATGGTCTATGGCGGATTTACCGGGTCTAAAGCCACACTGATAAGGTGCGATCAGTTCGTTCACATAAGATACATGACAGAACCTTATATGCAATGGGCAGATTACAGGGTCTCCTTTTTATCTTTCCTAATCGAATCATTCACTTTTGTATTGCAGCTACGTGAGGCTCAAAACGACTCGTTGACTTTTATCATAGCACGAAATCCCTTTGAGAGGCTCTTGAGTGCATATCGTGATAAGATGGTCTTCGCCTTGCCCTATTCATTTCACGACAAGCTGGGACGCAGCATAGTGCGCAATTATCGCAAAAAGGTAACAACAAAAATAAACCCCTTTAAACCCTTTTATACTCCAACTTTTAGCTTATTTTTTCTTACAGCTGGGCGCTCGTTCCGCCAACACAAAATATCCTTCGTTTCCTGAATTTGTACACTGGCTGTTGGATCAGTTGAAACGTGGCAGTTTTATAGACATGCACTTTGTGGCAGCGACAGCCTTTTGCACTCCTTGCTTGATACGATTCGATATGATCTTAAAGTTCGAATCGCTATCGGAGGATCAATTATATTTAATCGAAAAGACTGGCCTGAAGCGGGTGATAGCGCCGGTGTGGCACAACAAGGGCAAGGGTGGCCGCCAGACGCACGAGCTCCAGCAGCAGTTCTATGCCCAGCTGACGCGACAAGAGATGCTCGAACTGTACGAGTACTACAAGTGAGTTGTGACCGTAAAGTAACCAAGTTGACGAAGCTAATAATTGTTTTCCTATGCAGATATGACTTTGAGCTGTTTGACTATGATATCCAGGAATATCTGCAAGTGGCCCGCTTCGACGAGGGCATGGCTGGGCCCACGGATATTAGAAATTAGTTTTTTAATTCGTAGTAGAAAGCAAAAACAAAATATAACATTATAGAAGACACATATTAGCCGTCACAGTACGTAATTGCAATTGTTGATAATAATGAAGCAAAACAATAATTAACTTAAATAAATTTAAAGAAAATCTGAAGGAAGCTTTGGTTTAATTGAAGAGAACTGAAGAACTAAGGAATTAAAGAATTTAAGAATTAAAGAGGTAGGTTGTTAAAGCACATATAAAGCCACGCTCCCATTTTCGCAATCCCAAAAGTATTTGCGATTTGAAACCGATTTTTTGTACAAATTTGCTCTCCAAATCTCAAAATTTTAAGGAAAAATGTTCGTTTTGTTGCACCGAATAAGAAACTTTTTCCAAAGTACTCATTTCGAGACGTTTAAGAACCCTTCAAATCTTCGGGGACAGACCAAGGAAATAGATCCCTCGGTGAAAACTAAAATGAAATAAAGAATTGACACTAAATATCCAATAACAGCTTTCAGTATGTCATAAAATAAAATAAATAAATCAAAAAGCATTATTGGCTTTTGGACTACTAACTATTAAATGAAGCTACTTTCTATTTTCGGGTCTCATACCAAATTGTAAGTTGTCATCTATGTTGAAGCATGCTTAATTTAACTTTTTTCATATTGCGGTGTCTGCAAAAGAAAGCAATGCTAGCAATACGCAAGGATCTCTAAGGAACCCCGCACACAGACAGCGGAGCAGAGCGTAGCTTATCGGCTTCAAGCGGATACTCTGTGCTCCTCTTTGCATACACCGCACACTGAGAGCGGATAGTAAGCGAAGAGCAAATCGATAGCAAGGAGCTTTTGAGCCTTTAATATTGCTAGTTCGTTTCAACTAATACAGGTGCTTAAGCTCCATTTACACGACCTGATCGCTCAGGTGAGTTTTCGCCTGAGTGGCTGTCAGCTCGTGTTAACAGGCGACTGAGTAGACATCTGATTTACTCAGGTAAGTGATCAGGCGAAATAGAACCGGTTCTAATTGACCTGACCACTCAGCTGTGCGTCATAGGGTTGCCTGATTGAAGTGTGCGAACGTTGCCACTTCCTGGCTTTCGATATACACTTGTTATCGATTTTTGGCTATCGGTTTTGTTTTTAATGTATGTCAAATCAGGGCTCACGGATGTAACGCGCCTTATTGACTTGTACGAGGCTGAGCCTTCGCTGTATGACTCTTCCAATCCTTAGCTTGTAGGTGCATCAGATCGTAACGGATTGCCACTGTTGTAAAAGTTTGCTGCACAACTTGAGAGCAAATCACTTGCTGGATATAAAAACCAATTATCGGCAATTTTCATGAACCAATGGTTCTGTAACTGACTCAAATTGCGCTACTTAAGCATGTGTAAGACGCTGAACTGAGTTGCTCACCTGGTGAGTGCAGGTGAAGAAAATATCGCAGCTGTATCAGGTCGTGTAAATGGAGCTTTAGGATAAATGATCAATTACCTGACTGGCCAATTGGGCCTGTATTTTTAGCTATTATCTTTTGGCAACACTGGTTTAAACAGCTCACGCACGTTTCGTGTTTTGTTTCACTGTCAAACATCTTCAGTTTGGTCTATAATTTAACCATGAATCGTCTTACAAACGAACATCACCTGCAAATTATTGAATTTTATTATCAAAATGCGTGCTCTGTTAAGAAAGTTCATCGCGAAAGTTTACCGAAAAATTGTGTTCAGCGACGAAGCTCATTTTTGGCTCAATGGGTACGTAAATAAGCAGAATTGTCGATTTTGGAGTGAATATCAGCCAGAAGCATTGCAAGAGCTACCAATGCCTCCAGAAAAAGTCACAGTTTGGTGCGGTTTATGGGCTGGTGGCTGATACCAATGATTTGGACCGTACTTCTTCAAAGATGATGCGAATCGTAACGTAACTGTGAATGCTGAGCGCTCAAAAAGCAAGAGCTTGACTTGCATGACATGTGGTTTCAACAAGACGGTGCCACATGCCACACAGCACGCGCAACAATGGACTTATTGAGAGGCGAGTTCGGTGAACATTTTATTTCACGTTCGGGACCGGTCAATTGGCCGCCTAGATCGTGCGATTTAACGCCTTTAGACTATTTTTTGTGGGGCTAAGTTAAAGCTCATGTCTTTACACACAAGCCCGCTTCAATTGACGCATTGGAAGACAACATTGAAGCATTTATTCGTGAGATACCGGCCGAAATGTTGGAAAGAGTATTATGTTGCGCTTAAACAGGGACAAGTGCAAGTCTAAAGTTCAAATTGCATGGGCAACAAATTCATTTTAGACTCCACGGTTTCTTGGTGACATTTGGCTTATAAATCTTCCTAGAAACCATTGTAGACCGTGCAGTTAGAATTCTGCGAATTCAATTTAGACGTATGATTTCTGGGTGAAATTTTGTTAGAATTTAAAGTAGATTTCGCATTCTGCGGAAAAAATAGATTTCCTGGGACACAAAACTTGATAAGTCAATCGACTAGCTGTCTCAGACCCAAAAATTCTCGCTACTATGCTTTGAATTCACTGATAACGCAAGCAAATTTCGGCTGAGCTCTGCCTATATAAGCCTCATTCAATATCCCCAACAGCATCAGTTGTATTTTGTATAACCACCAAAGATGTCTTCAAACAAGTTCTGTATTTTTCTCATCCTGGCCTGCAACCTAATGGCTCTTGCAGCTGCTTATACCGTACATTACAATGGTACGACCTGGATTCTGTGAAGGAAAAGCCTGTGGAGGTCCACGGTGCGCTGTATTGGTGGCTATATGGACTTCGCTGTTGATGCTGATTAAGAATACAATTTAAGATCGGATATTGTTCCTTTTACCTGTTACATACACAACTTCACATTTTCATTCTGAAATGGGTATAATAAATGTCAATCTATCTCAATAGCTTGCACCATTAACTAAAAAGTCTTTTGAGTTGAGTTGAGAATCATTTTAGGGGGGCCTTTTCTAGGATTTCTTTTTTGGGCTTCTGATTCTTGTTTTTTGTGGCGTTTAGTGGTTTAAGTTTTACGAGAAAATAATTTCTCCTGACGGGTCTGTCCAAGACTATTGATGCACTTAATGAAATACTGAAATTTCCCCAACAATATTTTTGTTACTTTTATTACTTTTTTAATAAACTATAAATCTGTGTGTTTGTGTGTTGGTGTGTGTGTGTAACAACAAAACTAAACATAACTAAAATTTCGTACAAATTTCTGTTTACAATTTCCTCGTTTCTTTTCAGCGTACTTTTGTGACCATGCCAGCGGCAATGGTCACACCCGCTACTCTTAACATAACTCGTCCCAGTTCCTTAAAATCAGCATAACGTTCCAGGCAAATGGGTCTAGAGGTTTCCAGCTCTACCAAAGCGCAGGAGTTGTTGCCCAGGCAGCGGGGTTTCTTCTTGACCACCTCGCCGGTACTTTTGTGTATGGAAGCGGTCAGTTTGCAGACAACGGCGGGCTCTATCAAGGATTGATGATGCAGGAGTACGGGAAAACCCATGGTAATGGGCACCTTGACATTGAAAACGATAATGCGTGCCTGAAAGCGAGTGGTCACGGGTATGGGTAGCTGAGGGTCGCAGATAATGCAGCCCACGGTAATATTACTGATATCCACACCGGCCAAAGTTACGGTAACCTGATCGCCAGCAAAGACCGAGGTCTGCGGCAGCTCATCCATGCTCAGAGATTTGACCTGAGCCTGCTCCCGACTTGAGCCTACTAGAACCTTGTCATTGACACACAGCACACCAGTTTCAATGCGTCCCGAAATGCAGAAACCTGAGCCGGTGCCCTTGTAGATATCTGAGACGGACATGCGCAGCGGTCGGTCTATGGCACGTTCGGGTATTTTGAAGTTTTCTATGACATCAAGCAAGTGATTACCACTGTACCAGCTGGTTAGAGCTGATTCCTGTGCCGGTTTGGTCAGATTCTCACCGGTTAGACCCGAGCAGGGTGTGAATGTCACATCGGAATCCTTGAAACCCGCCTGCTTGAGGAAGGTTTTCAGTTTGTGTACAATCTCATCGAATCTCTGCTGTGACCAGCTGACCGTATCCAATTTATTGATGACCACGCCCAGTTGGTTGACTCCCAGCGAACGCACCAATATGGCATGCTCTCTCGTCTGTCCACCCAGCTCAAAGCCGGATTCAAATTCACCCCGTGTGGCATCCACCACCAGCAGGGCGACATCTGCCTGGGTGGCTCCAGAGATCATGTTGGGTATGAAATCCTTATGTCCAGGAGCATCCAGTAAGGTGACTATTTTGGTTTTGGTCTCTATGCGAGACTGGCCCACATCCATGGTAATGCCACGGGCACGCTCCTCGCCCGTCTCGTCCAGAACCCAGGCATACATGAAGCTCTGTTTGCCCATTTTCTTGGACTCCTGCTCGTGCTTGTGCATCACACGTTGCGAGACATTCCCTGTATCATACAATAGGTGACCCATCAGTGTACTCTTGCCCGCATCCACATGACCTATGACTATCATGTGTATGTGACTTTTTAGCTGTGATCGCTCCTTCTCATACAACTGCAGAGCATTGCGCTGTAGCTGATCTTTGGAGACCTTGAAGAGGGCAGCGGAAGCTGCATTGCGTGTCAGATCATCGCTGATGGCTTCCACGGGTGTATTACGACCGGATACCACCGGCGAGGAGGGGGTCTTAGGTGAGCTGATATCAAAGCCACGTCGAGGTTCCTTCAGATTAATTGGTTTGACTGTAGGCTGGGCTGCTGGTTTGCTAAACTGAGACGACTTGACTTGGACGGGCAACTTCTGTGCTGCTGCTCTCTGCTCTTGCCTCTTCTCGGTCTTCCTAGTCTCCTCATTTAAAATCTCATCAAGTATCTTCTGTATATCATACTCAAATCGCATGGAAGTCTCCACTATGCAACGCTCTGATACCGCATCACCCACCACACTCCTCACCTCATCCACACACGAACTCAGTTTGGCCTGCTCCAGCTCATCTAGTTCGGGCATTTGAAAACTTTCCGAATCTCTGCGTGCCTTGGCAAACGCCTCATCCTCCGCCGCCTCATCATCATCGTCCTCCTCCTCCTTGATGTCCTTGTTCTTGCTCAAGAACGCCGAAATGCTTTGCTGGCCACGCTGACGATCGTAGAGCCATGTCTGGGCATCTGTGGGCGAAATGCAATGGTCATCATCTACCGAGTGGCCGTACACATCGTCGTAACCATCGTACTCGTCGTTGTAGTCCATCGTTCGTACTATGCGGTGGCGTGACATCTTGCTGCCTCGTGTTGGCTATGTATTATAGCCGGCTATTTCACAATTTTCGAAAGGGAAAAAAACTGAGTTTCACATACGAGAAATGGGGAAATTAAAGAAGCACTTGGCAGTTCCAGGGTTGCCAACTGAGCATGAGCAGGTTGCATGTATATGTCTTGGTCTGGCAAGGCTGTTGTGACAGTGTTGACCAAAAGTGAGTTTGCAGAAAAATGGCTAAATTTTAGCTTGAACCAAGATGTTACAAAATGCTTTATCTTTGGCAAAAACACCGGGAAAACAGGCATTTCAGGAGAAAAATTTCAATTAAATTTTTTTTTAAGGATGCAATTTTTGTTTGCACAGAGTGCCCGCAATAGTTTAAAAAAAATAGCTAGAAGTGACCGGAAAAAAGCTGTTCTGGCAGCTCTATTGGCAACTTACCCACCCTATATCAAAATGGCACACACTATTTTGATATTTTAGTCCCCCAACGGTCACACTGCATATCTCGCCCCCTCCTACCCGTTTACGGAGTATCTTTTGTGTCGCGTAAAAAATATTATAAAAGAAAAACACCTTTTGCAAATTGTTACGGGCCAAAGTGGAAAAGTTTATCAATTAAACGTTAAACAAAGAGTGTAAAAAAATGCAGACGAGGCAGCAGCAGCACTAGCTACACAGACCCGTCGCCTCCAATTGTGGGCCAACAACGTTGGCAACCCAGTTTCAAAATATTGTTAACAAAATCAACCACAAGAGACACAGACACAATGTACAACAACGGCAACGGGGCCAGGGGCTTCTCCATACACGATGCTTTCGAGGAGGAGGAAGAGGAGGCGATACGTGTCTATGGCTCCACGGTGATATCAACGCCAATGCGGGGAGGTGGCAGCGGCAGTGGGAAACAAGGTCGCTCCACTGAAGATGTATCCATACGCATACAGGATCCCAAGTGAGTGGCGAAACAAGTCTTCGCTGGCGTGGGCTGTTATTGGCACCATTTTGAGAGAGGTCTTTGTGTGTGCGAGCGAGTGTGTGGTTGGGTGTGTGTCGTCTGTTGGGTGCGGGTTTTTCAGTTGAAACAAGGAACCACACAGAAGTTGATTCTTGTGCCAGCTGTTTGATTGTTTGTCTAATAAGGTGGCTATATTTCCTTACCGGAAACTTGTAAACATATTTTCTGAATTTAATTTCCTCAAACTTAACGCCAAAGGCGCGTGCGTGCTCTGCCATTCATTTCCATTTCTCCTCTTTTTTTCCCCACTGGACATTAATAATGCATGGCGTGTACCTTCTTCCATAACAAAAACAATTATATTAAAGATTATAAATGCAGACGTCCAGTTCCAGTCCAAGCCTAATTTGGCATTCAATTGTAAAATTATTGCGCACCATAAAGTTTCGTCATAAAGGTTTTTCATTTCTTGCTGCTGGCTGGTGGCGGTGACGGTGGCCTTCGCCTGCGGTCAGCTGGAACCAGTTAACCAGTCAGAGACGCAGCACTTGTCAGGCTTCTCCCCCTCTGACGTTTTGCCAATAAACAGTTCTATCGAGAAAATATATGCAAATTTTGATTGCGTTTTGTTGACGAGGCGCCCGCCTTTGTCGGCTAATGAATGATAACCCCAGCGATTGATTGATAAGACGGTGAAACCACAAATACCATTTAAATTCGATTATTAATTTTATGTTTAAATTCTGTCGCTGCTTCCAGCAATTGTACCGTCTATAAGTTCTAGAATCTACAGCAGACCTCGGGTTAAAAAAAAAAAGTCATTATTTTTAATAAATAATGATAATTTTTTTTTAAATTAAAAAATCACCCTTATAATTGTCCTAGAAAAAAATGATTGATAACAAAATCTTTATTTTTGGACAATCTCTGCATGATTTTAATACCCTTGCAGAGGGTATTATAAAATTGTCCGGATGTTTGTAACGCATAGAAGGAAGCATCTCTGACCACATAAAGTATATATATTCTTGATCACCATGACGAGCAGTGTTGATTAAGCCCTGTCCGTCTGTTTTTATGCTATCTCCTCCGTCAGTTTGAAAGCTATCTTCACCAAACTTTGCACGAAGTCTTTTGGTACAAATGCGCTGCTCATTTGTCGGAACCGGCCGGATCGGATGATTATAGCAGTTATTGGTCGAAATCGAAAATCTATATAGTATAGCTGTTATAGAAAAGTAGAGTCTGAAAAGTAGTCCTTGTTTTCAATGGAAACGTCATTTAAATTGGCATTTAACGTGTGACAGCTAAAAATCTGCACAAACTTTAATGTGACTTCCTCACTTAAGCACATTTTCAAAAAATAGGTGAAAGTTAACTTCGGCTCTGCCGAAGTTTTGTATACCCTTGCAGCTTCCATTAAAAACAAAAAAGTTTTTCTAACTAAGACTACTTTTTGGACCTTACTTTTCTATGGGAGCTATACTATATAGATGTCTCTTTTCAAGCAAACTTGGTGAAATCATGGAAAAGCATAATACACTGTTAATTACGAAATTTGTTGGTGATCCCATTTAAAACAAAAAAGTTTTACTCACTAGAACTTCTTTTTCGACCGATCGTTCCTATGGGAGCTATATGCTATAGTCATCCGATTTCGACCAAACTTTGTAGAATTGTGTAAAAGTATATAAAATAAGTGTATGCCAATAATAAGGACGTTTTCGTTAAAAACAAAAAAGTTTTTCTCACTAGAACTTCCTTTTCGACCCATCATTCATACAGCAGCTGTAAGCTATAGTCATCCGATATTGATAAAACTCTGTAGAAATGTGTTAAAGTATATAAAATAAGTGTATGCCAATGATAAGGAAGTTTTCATTAAAAACAAAAAAGTTTTTCTCACTAGAACTAGTTTTTCGACCGATCGTTCCTATGGCAGCTATATGCTATAGTCATCCGATTTCGACCAAACTTAGTGAAATCATGGGAAAGGATAGTAAACTAAGAAATACGTACTCTGGAGGCGTTTCCATTAAAACCTAAAAAGTTTTTCTCACTAAGACTAGTTTTTCGACCGATCGTTCCTATGACAGCTATATGCTATAGTCATCCAATCCGGCCGGTTCCGACAAATGTGCAGCGTATTTGTACCAAAAGACTTCGTGCAAAGTTTGGTAAGGATAGCTTTAAAACTGACGGAGGAGATAGCATAGAAACAGACGGACAGACAGACAGGGCTAAATCAACTCGTCTCATCATCACTTTAAAGAAACATAAAATTCAGTACAATTCTAAGATCATTTACATTCCAAAAATGCTCCGTCAAGGTTCAATATCGGCTTGAATTTTGCTTCACTGTATTTGTCCCGTGCGAATAGCCTTGCTTTTAATTATCTTGAAAATGAAAAGCGCCGAAATCAGCTTTCAGCACCAAAATTGTAGGGCTTATATAGAGTTGGATAATTTCGACCTATTTTCAAAAGTTAAAAATCCGATTTATTTTTGCGCTTTTTAATTTGTCCTAAATTTACAATTGCGATATCGACGGTCACGTTCGATTCATCATTGGTAAATGACATCGCAAGATGTTCTTTGTTTAGCAATGAACTAATGCCTTTTCACACCAAATTGCAATTACATTGTGCCAATTCATTGAGTTAATTATACTGAAATTCATTGGAGCGTGCGTAGCTGTTTGACCAGTTGGCGCGATCAAAGATAATTGGCTAAAAATTCTTCAAATTGCTCAAAAATGCGAAAATTGCAACATGGAGTTGTAGTGAGTGACAGGTGCATAAAAGCGAACCGGTTCGAAACACTCGTTGATGTACACTTCCTTGTTGACTGCAATGTCACTTGGCTTGAACCACGGCTTCGATATGCCCCTCTCACGAGATCGCAATTTAAAGCATAACTTTGGGCTCAAACTTTAGCTTCAACTTATATTTGACATCAGCAGGTGTTGACGATACATCGGAGGTGTAAAAAACACTATTTCCCGGTACATGGCTGCGACTCAGACCAAAGTAACTTTCAACGTCTAAAACAAAGAGTTTGCCACGATATTGGTTGCACATCCATCGACATTGAAATTTGACAGTTTGTATTTGTTCAGGTGTGTAACTTGGTGCTCTTTGCTTACTTCCGGCAACAATATAATTCTTTTTCTGTTGGCTGCAATTAAATTTTCTGGCTGCATCTCGTTGACTTTATGTAGTCTTTGTTGTTAAAAAGTTGGGTTAGCTTTCTGACAACTTGGCCGGTCATAATGTTTGCTTATCTCTTTAATTTTTTTCGTTGCAAAATACTATAAATAGTGCGTTTGGACTTGCCCTCTTGGGTAAAATGGTTTACTGTAAACACTTTACCTTTGTCAGCGTCCATTTCGTAGAATTTCGTAGAAAGACGTTCTTGCTCGTACGGCATGATGGCGACTACTTGTCTAAATTGTTGTTAAGGGGGCATGAAAACGTGTGGACAGAAGAACAAAGAGAGGAAAATGTCATCCCGAAAGCTTTTATGTAAAGCTCAGCTAAGGGGCGCGCTCGCTCAAAGTTTGTGCAGATTTTTAGTTGTCAGCCGTTAGTTTTGAAGTCCTCATGGGTATTTCCTTCGTTGAAATTTTTTGTAAAACCGAAAATGTTCATACAAAATTTTATCCATGGTTATATTACGATTTGATTTTGTATAGCTCTTCAAAAATTTAAAGCCAGCTGTGATCCCGAAAATATGTTCGTTATGTACCACAAATAGTGTTTCGGTAAAAGAATTTCTATCTATGCTCAATTTGTTTTGATTTTAGGTTGCAGGATTTCAGTTTCAGTTTTTTGATTTCGGAACCAACTTCGAAAATCTAAATCAACCTTAACGATTAGTTTTCCCCAAGTTTAACGTTCTACGTTTCTCTAATAGAATGGTTGACAAAAAACTCATTCAAACATTCTTTTAGAACACCTACGCAGCTATCAATGCATAGATCCACGATTCGTCACCGGAATTTGATTTGATGTACTTACGTCATTTGAAACACCGCTGGTGTTTTTCACTGGCATATTTTTGCATCAATTGATTATTTTTATTGAGACATATATGTGTCATACACTTCGAACCTCTAGCCCTTTCCATCTCTACGATCTGTACATCAATACGGACAGACAGACAGTTCAAGCTGTAAGGGAAGATTTAGCATCTTCTAGATTGCTTATACTAAAAAAGTAAGTTCAAGTGATACAAAGCAGATGTTTAGATTCTAGAAGATGAGAAATCGGGTGAAAACCGATTGATTTCAAATATGTTAAAGCATTTCTGAGATTTTCGTAAGAATTGCTTCTAAAAACCTTTTCCATAATTCTTACTTTCTTAAATAATTTGAACTAAATAAAACTCACATTTCCTATCACCTTTTTAGGGGCTACAACAAATATGCCGAAGACACAACCTCCCGGGACAGTGATTCTCTCATCCAAGAATATGGCAATCTACCCACGGAGGAGACCAACACATATTGCTGGCGGCATCCGAAGGTGCGCGAAAATTGGCGAACCGTTTTGGCCGCCTTTACGCTGCTCATTGTGGGCACGGGGTTATTTGTGATGGGCACCTTTGCCATTGCCGATCCGCAGAATACATCGCAGGGTGTGGTATTCTTTGTAGCTGGACTTATATGCTTTATACCAGGAGCCTATCATGTGGTATACATTTGGTTGGCAGCCAAAGGTTATCGAGGGTTTGATTTTTATCACCTGCCTTTGTTTACATAAGCAACATTTTGGTTGATCCAAGTGCAGAGAGAGAGAGAGCAAGTAGAGGAGTGCCCCCCTGTCTATATATATATTTATATACTTATATAAAATCGTAATTAACTCGAACTCTCGTTTTGTGTAACGTACTTTTTGTGTTTAGTGGCAAAAATTTCGTTTAGACAAAACCAAATCCGAATCTAAATCTAGCAATAAAATTATACATATATAAATTATATATATTTAAATATATTTTACAATATTTTCTAAAATATACTCGGTAAACATGATTTTCATACGTACACACACACACTCGAAATTGATTTGAAACATAAACGAAAGACTTTGTATATGATGCTAATAATGTTGAGCAAGCAGCCTCTAGATTTAAATGGAAAAAGTATATTGTAATTTAATGAAATTTAATTGCACCAAAAAAACCAAAATCGCAATCAAACGAAATGTTTTCACACGAATCTATGTATGATAATGATAATTAGTGAAGCGTCTGACCCTCAGAAGGGATGCGCCTTAAAGAAACTAGTTTTAACCAGCTAAATATATTATTATTATGGTATAAGTAACAAAGCTCTGATATTGCATAGCGCTCACAACTTTTCTTCTAACCTATTCCTCCCCCACTACACAAAAAAAAACCAAACCAATGCCCGTCCTCTAATGAAATTATAAAAAACAAAAACACTCATCACTCACATTTCATGGCTTTTAGTTCATAATGTTATATGTTGTTTTTAAGTCATGCTGAATATGGTTGTACACAAAAACAAAACAAGAAAAAACATTAACAATAATAAACTAAATTTAAATGCATCAAATTCGATTTAACGCTAATACAGGACCTAAGTTTATTATCTCGAAAATTTATACAACATTTTTATTACGTAATTTGTAACTTTTGTATATGTATTTTATAATTTAATGTTGCCTTTATTTTTGTATGCAAATTAAACTATTATTTTTTTTTCTTTGCAAGGGTTTTGTTTTTATTATAAGTTTAAGCTAGATATTGGTTTCATATGTAGTTTGCCTTGACATGAAGTACTATTGATGTCACAGCGTTGCCACCTGAGAAAGATACAGTATTCCGCGGTAGTTTATCGATAACCTTCTGATCAATACCCCGCTTTAATAACGAGTGCAGTTTATAAAGTCAGTGACTTTTTGAATACAAATTCTGTTAAATAACAACTTTTCTTTATACTAGAGTTATATTTTAAGATTGGATTTGAGGTCGACAGTTTTTTAAAGCAGACAATCAAGGGAATTTTCTAGACTCTGTAAAGGGCATAGCCGAATAAGCCTGGGAAAAGTGCCCCAGGAGATTTTTGAATTAGTGATTGGAGCTATTATCTAGGAGGGTTTGTACAACAAATATTAAGACATTAAAAAAAAATAAAAAAAATTTAAAAAATAAAATCTCCCCACACCCCCTTAACAAAAAAAAAAAATTTTCAAAACAACAAAAATAATAAAACACAAATATCCCTCCTTAACCCAAATAAAACACATGTGCATACATACGTACATACATAAGAAATTCAGTGTCTCGTTTATTTGTTAAGAATTTTTTCTAAATTTTTTCTGCTTGTTTTACGTCACACTTATCGCAACATTGCTTAGATCGCGATATTACCATACATAAAAAACACTAACGCGTCGTTTTCGCTGCACAGCGATAGATATTGCGAAATAATCAAACGCTTGGCGCCCTTTTTGCTTCTCCTTCTGCATACGCAATTGTTAGAAAGAGACAAATGTATAGGTTTATTATCAGCAAAAGAAGAACTCGATGAAAAACTGCAACCGGTTGGGTGTGTGAGTGCTTGTGGCTCGACTAGCCGCCTTGTCTGCATGTACATATTGTTGTTGCCTTCAGTTTCGCAAGAGCATAGGAGAGAAAAAGAAGAGAGACATATTTGAAGTTCTTGCTACAATTTTTTTTTGTTGTTAGTCCTATGCGCATGCCGATTGTTGAAATTAATTTGTTCTTTTTTGGGGTGATGGCACTAATTTGACAAAGCTTATTAAGCGTTCTTCCGACGAAGTGATTCAAAATGATGAGAACAACAAGTTAATTCGAAAAGTCCATGTAATTTTATTCATTTACTTCGGATAACGGCAGAAATATGGTGAAGCTTCTTAGCATTGACCATGCTTCGGACTACGATGACTAGAATGACGGCAATGAGAATAGTGTCGATGAATTTATATAAAGTATAAAGCACACAATAACTTCGTCTTTCCTTCAATCTTTAATGACTTTCTTTATATTTAGGCTTGTGGAGAGCTGCGCTTACACTGCAGCTAACAGTCAATGCAATCTTAAAACAGTCAGAGCCCTTGTTAAAAAGCTGAGCAACACCACAAAAAAAAAAAAACTTATTGAACAAACAACAAAAAAAACCACCACATTTATTGCCCCACGCGTTGGAGCGAAAACATTTGCTGGCAGAAGACGTCTCCAACATTTACTCCACTTTTTCGGCCGCAGATCGCTAAATTTTAAGCATAAAAAAACTAATTTTCAGGCCGGTACCTGTACCGGAACCGAAATGCGTTTCGGTATTAATCCTACAAAAAGTCACTGAATTCTCGAATTGTGCTTCAGAAGAGACATTTCCAGAATCAATTCGTTTTGTTTTACTGCTTTCAATCATTTTCAATGGTCTGCTCCAATACAATTTAGGGGTCTTATCAATAAATTGCTGCCCCATATCGCAGTGTCACTATTATTTTGGTAATTTTATCAATTTTTATTATTTGATTAATTAACTAATATTTAATTGGAAAAAAGTTACCACTTGATTAATCAATCCATTCATCATGATCTCTCATCATCAACACCCAAACACTTGTTCCAGACAATTACCCTGTAGACTTGGCAAAGTTTTTTGGCTCATATTACAATCAAATTGGAAGCAAAAAATTGCTCAACTCAACCACTCACATGATCCTTAGGATTAGTTTTTATGCATGTTGTGAGAAAAAAAAGTTTTTTTTTTGTTTTAGTAGCTTTTTCCCTGCCTCTCCCGGAGGTTAATTTGATGAATTCCGCAGCTTTAAGTGTGCTTTAGCCAAGTAAGTGTGCAAAAGTGAAATAAAGTGCATGATGGAAATTAAAAGCCAAACAATGTTTGATATGCGAGGGTTGCCTTTAAAAATTCTAGCATAAGTATCATAATATTTTGCATTGCTGAGGCTCTTATGCCATTCGTGTTTTTTGAAGGTCTCAACAGTCTCTAATGATTTTGTTAATCGGATACAAAAAGAAAGCAGTAATGTAAGATGGATGACTTATTATATTGTAAATGTAATGTAAAATGGCTTGACACAGCCCTAAAGGGCCAAAGCCGAGCTCCTCTCAATCTCTTGGCTTGTATGCTTCTAATCACTGTGCAACTTTTTTAAGGTCATTTTCTGGTTACGCCTTCGGACGCCGATATTTTTGAAGTACATACATACCTGTGGAGACTCAACGTACAAGAGAGATTTTGAGTAGCTGAGTGAGCGGTCACACTGGAGCGATGACTTGTCAGTCGGGAGTCGGACTGACAGACGAGAGACGTATCTTCGAAGCGAAACGTTAATTATATAAATAAAAGAACAGATATTTATAACGTTACAAAAACTGCGTTCTTATAATACCGAAACTAAAAAAATTCCCAAAGCACTTGGCCCCAACACATCGTAAAGGTACTTTTTTGATACCCACTTGAAACTTGAAAAATATTGGAAAAATGCCAATTCAGCGAAATTATCCTAAACAACATGACAGCTTCATACGATCTCCCCTTCAAACCATTTCGGTACTCTCAAAGTGATATCTATATATCTCTATAAATACAGGGTGGCTGATGAATATTGCTACATTAAGAAAGTCAAATAACTTTTTTCAGTACATGGAATTCAGTTTTGTTTTATTCATGTTAAAGCTCATTCAATTTTATTAAATATAGCTTAATTAGATCTAAAAATAATTGAATTTAAATGCCCCCCTGCTCGTTGATGCATGTGCGGCATCTTATCAAAAAGTTGTTCATTACTGATTGGAGAGTTGACACAGGAATAGCCGCAATTGTTGCTCGAATGGATTGCTTTAGTTCATTAAAATTTGTCGGTTTTGTTTTGTGGACTTCCTGTTTGCAATAACCCCACAAGAAAAAGTCAGGTGCAGTAAGGTCGGTCGACCTGGGGGGCCAACGGAATGTGGAGTTTCTGGATATCAGCTTATTGGGAAATTTTCATCGCAATTCTGTCATAGCAGGCTGGGCTATGTGAGGAGTTGCACGATCTTACTGAAACCACACAGACTTGAAAGGAATTCTCTTTCGGCATAATTCTGGATAGAAAAACTCTCTCAGCATGCTCAAGTAACGGTTTCCAGTAACAGTAACGGTGAGACCGCGTCTTCGAAGATGTAGAGCCCGACAATGCAGCGTGATGAAACTTCACACCACTCTGTCACACGAAGTGGATGCAATTCCGTCTCATGGAGTATTTGTGGGTTGGAAGTACTCCATATTCGACAATTTTGTTTGCTTATGTTGCCGATTAAGTCGAAATGGGCCTCGTCAGACATAAAAATACAGTTCCAAGCCAAATTCCAAGCCAATCGGCAAGTCTGCTGCGTTCAGTTTGTTGGCCATTTGAATTGTATATGGGAATAAGTTCAAATCATTGTGCATAATTTACTGCAATGAGTGTCTGCTTATACCCATTTGAGCAGATAAGTTCCTTGTCGAAACTCTTGGATTGTTTTTGTATGGCTGCAGCTACCGCAGCGATTGTTTCCTCCGCTGAACTGTAGGGTTTCGATGGTTAAGTCTTCTTTCGACTGTCACACGCTCGGAAAAATAGTTCACATGTCTCATTATGGTCCATCTGGTCGGAGGATCGCCGCCAAGCGTACGCCTATTCTCTCTTTAAACCGAAACTACGGACTCCAGGGCGTGATAGCGGAGGACAATCCAAATTCTTGTTTCAGTGTCCCAATAATCCATTTTCCAAAATTTTAAAAAATTAAGTAGATTCATCAAATAGAAAAAAGTTGTTCAATTTATTTTTTTGGTAGCAGCTTTCATCAGCCACCCTGTATAAAATAGTTTGTCCTGACTGACTGACTGATTGGCAATTTCCGCACAGCCTAAACGGTAAGAGCTAGAGGGCTGAAATTTGGACAGGAGTT
>JAEIFV010001677.1:0-25318 GCA_018904265.1 Lordiphosa collinella | reverse complement strand
CAAGTTGGCATTATACCAAACAAGTCATATCCTCATATCCTTACCCTTACCCGTTCTTTCTTCTTATGTACTGTACGCGCAGCTACATTTCATGATTTTGAGAGTTGAGGGTACAAACATCGGCATCTAGAGTTACCACCTGCCAGGCGGCAGACAGGTGGAAAGGGTTTTTGGTTTCATGACATGAAAAGTTTTTGTATAAAACTATAGAAAATGTAAGGGGCAAATCTTGTTTGTTTTATAAAATGCAATAAAAAGTGGCCATCAATATTGCGCTTACCCGTAATTTCCACTCTTAAAAGCCATCGACACCAATATGGCAAAGCATATCACATGTCATACGCCCGCGTAAGCCATTAAATATGCATTTGCTGATATCGCCAAAGACCGTAACGAAAACAGCTTATGCGGCATTTGTCGCCCCCTCATGCGTGTGTGTCGAGTGTGTCGAGCGTGTGTGTGGGCTTAAGGTTGAAGTCGCAAAGTAAGAAAAACAAAACAATAGAATTTAAATGATTTAATGCGGCCATTGGAATTTTATGGAAGCCGCGCCTCGGCTCGACTCGCCTCGTCTCGTTTTGGCGCTTTTGTTATGAATACGAAAGGCAGTCACAGGACCCCGCCACCAGCCACTGGCGTGGCACTGCATTCGCACTGACAATAATAATAATTGTCGAATTGCGCAGCTGTCGCCTACGAAGCACTTTTCATATTCAATTTCAAATGAAATTTTCATGTCACAGCCGTCCCTACCGTCGCACCCTCACCCCTCGCAGGCACTCTCTCTCTCCCGAACGGTGTAAATTTCACGTTAGCTCCTGTAGCTAACTTAATTCCATGCAAAATCTCTTGCATACTTTCGGGCAGCTGTTAGTTTCTTTTTTTGTATTATTTAACAATCTTTTTTCGAGTGCCTACTATTTTCCAATGTGTGTGAGTGTGTGAGGAGATGAAGATATGTGCGGTTTTTGTGGCTTTCTGGCTTTTTTGCCAAGCTCAGCTATTTTGGTATTAGGTTGAGCTGCTTTCAGTTCTGCGCTGCTTTCCTGGTATTTGCATATAGTACGAGCCGGTCCTTGCTCACGTTTAGACGCATATTTTGATTAGAAATAGCTTGAGGTTAGTTTCCCCACTTTGTTGGCTCCTCTTTGCGTGTTATTTTTTGCAATGGTATGGGTTGTGCGGAAGGGGCGAGGGGAGTGAAAATGGGGTCAGTTTGTGCGTGTGGCAAATGAAATTGATTTTGTATCATATTTTATTGGAGCAATAGAATGCAATATGTAAATAGTTGAAACTTTTCTCTTTTTTTTTGATTTTGAAATTAAAAAAGCTTTAAAATATCATCAAGCAATTATTACTGGATAAGCTAAACGTTGATGGTAAACGGTTATTTCATTCCAGGCTAGACTGTTGAAGCATTTTTTTGAAATTTTTGATAGAATCTTAAAAGGATGATGGATTGCTTTAAAAAATTCAAAAGTAACAACCAGTCTAGCTTTGTGTTGCATTTTTTGGGTTAATTTGGATAACATTCAACTGCCATATCAGTCCGAGAAAGGAATAATAATACAAGGCAACATTATATGAAAGGGTTGTTGGTGATTATAGATGATTTTTGCATGCTGAACACGAATCGGTTTTCGGAAATGCTCCATCGCGTCTAGATTCTTATCAATTTGAAGTGAAAGCTGCTTAACCCTTTTTAAGCAAGTTTTGTGGCGATCCAATACTATGGCTTTAACTCTTTTTATACCCTTGCGGAGGGTATTATAAAATTGTGCAGATGTTTGTAACGCATTGAAGGAAGCATCTCCGACCACATAAGGTATATATATTCTTGATCAGCATGACGAGTTGAGTTCATTTAGCCTTATCCGTCTGTCCGTCTGTCTGTTTCTATGCTTTCTCCTCCGCAGTTTAAAAGCTATCCTCACCAAACTTTGCACGAAGTCTTTTGGTACAAATACGCTGCACATTTGTCGGAACCGGCCGGAGCGGATGACTATAGCATATACCTGCCATAGGAACGATCGGTCGAAAAAGTAGTTCTGGTGAGAAAAACTGTTTTGTTTTTAATGAAAACGTCTTTTTTATTGGCATACACTTGTACTTCCACAAAGTTTTTTACCCAAAAAATCGGATGACCATCGACCGAAAAGGATCGGTCGAGAAAGAGTTCTGGATAAACCTTTTTGTTTTAAATGGGATCGCAAATTTCGCCATTATAAGTGCATTATGCTTTTTCCATGATTTCATCAAATTAGTCGAAATCAGACATCTGAAGTATTTATCTGATAGAAAAGTAATGTCCAGAAAGTAGTCTTGGAAAACTTTTTGTTTACAATGGGAGCTGCAAAGTTATAAAAAACTGGCTGAGCCGAAGTTAACTTTCCCTATTTTTGATATTGTATTACTATATAAAGAATTATTTCTTAGGCTTAAAATAAGAAGCTGTCCTTTGCGATTTTTTGAAGCGAAGATATTTTTTTATGGGTTTTAGCTTGCCTGATACCCGTGGTTATTGTGGTCTTATTTGGCCGCCCAATTTTCAGGAAAGTGGAAATCCAAGACTTGTTGCTACTGTTGAATTAGAGTTTTACGTTGAGTTCCGTTAAAAGTCCAATATGTTGAAATGTGTTAATGTTTTCTTGCTTGAAAAATGAATAAATGTCATCATGTCTTGTTAGAGATGGGAAATGTTGTCGTGTCGTGTGGTATTTTTGGCATTTGAAGACGATGTGTGTGGCGTCATTGAAAACGTCACATGTATCGCATCTGTTCACGTTTGTAACGTGCATTTTTGCTAAAGTAAAGTTATCGAATCCCGCTCAACCTTCAAAAACTTGATATCTTTGGGTTTGCTGTTAGTTTTTATCTAGAAACCATGGTTTGCTGGCAATGTTTGGGAAGAGATCGCAGTATCCTTTAGCTTTTGTCGTGGTTAATGTAGCATATTCCTTCTCCCAGTCCTCTTTTATAGTACTAACAAGGCCCATATAAAAGTGAAGGTACCATTTGTGGGAGCATTTTTAGCAGCAGTGTCTACAGTTGTGTTCTGAGGAATGTCCATATGTACCCTGGTGAGGTAATTTTGGCTCTTCTATAGGCTATGGACTTGTTCTAATAGTTTCTTGGTCAGGATTTGTGCTCCGTTCCGCGTCCGTCAAAATGGCTACTCGAGGAGTGTCTCTAGATATGGCATGGTCAAGCGCTTTTCGATTCCTACCAACTCAGCTGATAGTGATGAAAGGTTTCGTTTTTGTAGAAACTATTTGTGTCCCCGGAGCTGTCGTCCGAAGGATTAGGAGTGCGTATTAGTTACTGAACTCGTCTGTAACATATAAACGAACCCCGTGTTGCTAAGTGCGGTTTTTTTCCCTATGCTAGCTGGGTCCAGTGCTCACTTGTTTTTTGCTGTCCCCTTTGAGAAGTCAATGTCTACTGTAAATTTTTTTGCAAGCTACCGTAACGGATTTGCCCCTTCCCAAGTGCCTCTTTAAAGTCTCTTTTGTTTTTAGGTATGAAATATTGCGGATAATGTACCATTTTTGATATAGGATATGCTCCAAGGTGGATCTCGATTTTCTGTGCGGAATAGATTTAGAGTTATGTACGAACCAAAATGCATTTATCACTTTTTCCATTTTTCTTGTTTCCGGTGAGACCACAATTGTCTCTATTGCCAATAAAGGAGCATCAAATTTGCAGCAACTTTCACTTATAACATTTAGCTGTGCGATAAAGCTTTACAAAACTATAGCATCACAAACTTTGAATCGTCTAGTTTTTTGCCTGTAACAGTTCGACAAAATCTAACTTTAAATTCTGATAGAAGGGACTTCTGTGAACATCACCTCATACCCAGTTTTTGAACTGAACCATAGGTTTGCGTTCTATGAGTACTTTTGTACTAGCAACACACAGCGACAACAATTTTAACTTGAGGCCGTCTTCTGTTTTAGAAAAAATTTTATTTTCCATTTTTTGTTTTCATATTCTTTTTAGTTTAGATATTAAAAAAATATCCGAAAAGGTTTTTTCAAAATTCGGAATACTTACGGAGATATAGCCATTTTAGTAATCCAAGGAGACCCAAATTTTCTAGCAACTGCAAACTTTAAACGCGGTTTTCTCGAAACCAAGTTTTTCTAACTGGTTCGCAGCTTTTCTCAAGTTCTACTGAACCGATTTTGATGATGTAGGGCTTAATGGACGCAGAATTAACGTGGCTATGGCCAAAACATCGATGATTGGGAACAAGATTTTTTTACTATTTTTTTTTGTTCGGTGGACTACCATGAATTTTAGCCTTAGTTAAACTAGGTTCAAAAAACCAGATCACTCACGACCCAGAGAACTTAGGTAGAAGAGAAAGAGACAAAGTGACGCCGACGATAGCGGAGTTTTCAAAAAGAGTGGCCAGCCAACCGGGTCGAACATGTGTTGGGCGTTTGTGTTGACCGGCCAGTAGAAAAACAGCGTAAAACCGCTCACCAGGAGCGAAAGACTACGAACCCGAAGCAACAATCACCAGTTCCCCAACCAACAACCCGACCACAATTGAAAACTAGGCAATGTGCAAAATCATCGTGGCTTTTGACTCGACAAATCTTTTGAGATCCAGAGGGCTAAGCCGGGCAAGGTCGCAAGTCTCAGAATAGCGTTGGGTAAGATTGAATCAAGTGCAGGGGTGCGGTACCGGAAATCCCATGTATCAAATGTAACAAGAAAATATTAAAAAGAATACCTGAATCTAATACCGGTATTTCGGGTCACACCGGTGTTTCCGTGTGAACAATACATACACACAAACCAACCTGCAAACATTTTGTCGTGTTACTTATCTCTATCGTCAAAGGTGATATAGTTTGGCTATAGCTTGAGGAGAGAATTTGGGGATAGTTTGGCGATTTACATAAGCAAATTACATTAGGTATCGCATTTTTCATTTCAATACCATATATTTTCAACACCCTTATATTGAGTGTCGACGGAATAAAAACTGTGAATTAAAGTGATGTAATATATACGATATGACAGAAATAAATTGTTGAATACTTTTAGGCAATTCAATATAAGTAGTATCTTCGCCGTGTAGCAAATATCGTGTTCCGACCAAGAGGTCCCGAGTTCGAGTCCCAGTCAGTGTAAGAATAAAGTTTATAAAAATTTATATAATTCGCATTTTTCCAGAACTTTCTCGTAACGTAAGGAAAGAATTTTAAAATCCCTGTTTTTTTTTGACTTATCGCTTTTCTTTCGCTCAAACTTTTCCTATCTCCCAGAAGTAACGCTTTCTTATTTCCCAGAAGTTATCGCATAGTGTCACATTTCAATGCGACAATAATGCGATATCGCTAGAGTTAAGCGATACCTACTAGGCGAATCGCATTCTTTTCTCCGCTATAGAAAATGTTTGCTGGGAAGGTATGTATCTTATCTACACACCACATTGTTTTCACCAAGACTTTCTAACTGAAAATCCCCATTCTTTGTGTGAATCAGGTGCATACCCTACACCTAAGGCACTCCCTCCTAAGGTAGTCTCGGTTGCTACTCTAAATCAATGATCGGCAACTGGGTGATACCCTGCTGGAAGCTGATCTCCTCTAGTGGGGCCATTTCAACATAAAATAGACCTTCGTTAATCTTTGTTTAGGTAAGAAGCTATTGTGGTCAATCTTCCCAACTATTTTGATACAAATGCTCTATTTTCAGAGATTTGATTATAAAGCAAGTTTCAAGTCAATCGAATGCAAAATAAATTTTTCCCCATATAAAGTTTTCAGGCGATTTTCGCCCCTAGGTACTTTCAACCTGGTAGATTTGTGATGCATTCCTTTAAGCTTGAGCTAAGCTTGCCAAAAGAGGAACATGACAAAATTGCCCTTAGTTTCCACTATCACCACAAATTGAAACTACTGTCCATACTTGAGCCATCTATCTCTTACCGTTCAGACTGCGCATGGATTGCCAATCAGTCAGTGAAGCAGCGAGCACACTGAGATTTTATTTCCGCCTGAGTAGTGCCTGATTCTTGAGCCCCTTGTAATACAATTTCTCCATCTGCAGCACTTACGACTTGTTGGACACCCAAAATGCCTGTTAATACAAATGCTAATGACCTGGTGTTTAGGGCCTCAAACCTAGCAACAACAACCATAATGGGCGCATAACAACAATATCATTATCCGAAAACACAAAACAGAGGCAGCACATTAAATTGCAATTGCATGTATGTAAATGCCTCAGTCTAATTGATTTTGTTGTGGCGTGAGAAAAGCGTCAAATGGAATGCCACAGGTACATAAGTATATTTGCATAAACAAGTTTCAGGTTCTATTATTTTTTATTTTCTGTTTTTTTTTTTTAGTTTGTGTTGACGCCGAACTAAAAACGCATTTTTAAAGACTTTTAAAAACATTACGAGCAGGCGTTCCATTTACGTACCTGGGCGAAGTTGTTATACTACGTTATATGTGTTTGCTCACAAATTTCATTTTGATGATGAAGCCAATCTCTGTGTGTGTGTGTGTGCCAAGGGTTTGGCCTTAAACTAGCTGAAAGCCCCCCAGTTGAGTGGCTGAGTGGCTCCTGCCTCGTCATTAGCATAGTATGTAGTTTGGAGTTCCAACAAGACAAGCAAACAGCAGTGTACACCAGTCCACGCCCTACCCCAGCGTGGGGCGTGAGTTTGGTGGATGAAACTGAGGCATACGAGCTGTCAAAGCGGATTTTACAACACTCACTGGTTGGCTAAACAAAAACAGAAGACTAACAGTGTAGCTTGACAATTATAGCAGGAAATTTTAATACTCTTTTTGCAGAAATTTTATAATGCATTTATATATACTTTCATTTTAAAAACATTTTAAAATTAAAAATATTCTTCAGGAATGAAGTCAACATTGAGTAAAGGAATCTACCACAACATACTCCTTGCCGTTGTACACGTCCAGGATGTATTTGACTCGATGCAATTTTTCGGTAGTTGCAGGGCTCAGTCAGAATTCAAATTGAAAATCGGCTAGCAGTTTACTAATAGATCGTACATTGATCATTCTTAGAAGGAAACAGCGCTCGATGATCTTTCCAAGAATGGATAGGAGTCTTATCGGTTGGTAGGAATCAAGGCAGGAGGGTGGTTTTCCACTCTTGTGGATGAGGACTATTCTGGCGTTTTTTGCAACGATCCGACTTGTGGTTACATTAGCGGCAGAATATGGATTACACTTACATCAAATGGACGTGGTTCCTGCTTAATTAAATGGGAAACTGCATGACGAGATTTATTTGAAGCAGCCCGAAGGATTTAAAAGCGAAACATTTCCAAACCATTTCATGGGAAAAATATGGAATTCCACGTTGGGTGAAACTCTTAGACGTATAGGCTTAAGACCAAATGTAAATGAGCCTTGCCTTTGTACAAAGACAGGAGAGAATTTTTTCTCATAGCCGTTTACGTGGACGACATCATTTTGGTTAGCAAAAGTCTGAGTGACTTACACGATATTAAAGCCAAAAGTTGATTGATATGGGTCCAATGAAGTTCTTTTTGGGCTAAGAACGAAAACGTCACGAGGGTTCTGGAGAGATATCGATCAACTAACGGAAGTACATCAAAGAATTACTGGAGCAGTACAATATGACTGAGTGTCGACAAGTATCTACGCCACTGGAGGTGAATTTTCAAGTGGCAAGCGACAATAAAGACTGCCGGAGAGTCGACATCACGTCTTACCAGAAGCTCATTGGCGAGCTATCATACATTGCTGTACTTACTTGACCGGATATTGAGCACTCTATCAACAAGTTAGCTCAGCGCAATAAAGACCCACACTCTGAGCACGAGACAGCGGCAAAGCATCTCCTTCGATACTTGGCAAAAACGATCTATCTGGAGTTATGCTTTTTACGTCAGAACAAGGCAGTCGAATGCTACGTCGATGCAGATTGGGCTGGTGACATGACAGGAGGAGGAGCTATTAGCTGGGAATCTCGGCCACAGCCGACTACAGCGCTCAGCAGCACGGAGGCTGAGTATATCGCCTTATCTACAGCGGCAAAAAGGCGGTGTACCTTCGGAATCTACTCATCGATTTGGGGTTGATGACAGAGGAATCCGCTATTCAGATTCATTGTGGCAACCTTGGTGCGCAGCAGTTAGCCAAAAACCCGATGTATCACGTTAGCACTAAACATATCGACGTAAAGGTGCATTACAAGAGGGAGATATAGCGTTGTTATCATTAACATCACCAATGCTCAAATTAGTGAATCTGTTTCCCAAAATAATGATTTTAATGTTCAAAATTTTTAAAAAATTAAAAAAAAAAAAAAAAAAATAAAAACTTTTTTTCGGATAAAACCCAAAAAATATAGTTAAAAAATAATTTTTCACAAAAAATAAATAAAAACCCCAAAAAAAAAAAAACAAGAACTCATAAATACAATAAAAAAAAAAAAATAAATTTAAACATAAAATTTTTAACAAAAATATTTTACACATCACAAACTTCAATATTATTTTAAAAAAAACCAATAAAGACCGCAGAAAATATAATAACAAAAATGTGAAATTTAAAAAAAAATTTTTTTTTTTAACACAGATTTCAATTTTTTTTTAACCACAAAAAATTTTGTAGGGAGACTAACAACTAATAAAAAAAGAGAAGACCCCCTCGCGGACTGCGTCCAATCTCTCTTTTTTTTGGAGTTCAAGCCGAACCCAAATGTTAGTAGCCAGTAGGCGGTTAGTACTGAAATTAGCGCTGATCTGAAAAGTTGGCAATTACCCTAAAACATGTAATAAAATTTAAATAAAAAGAAATTCAAAAAAAAAAAAAAATAAAAATTAAAAAATAAAAAAAACAAAAAAAAAAAATACATAAAAAAAAAAAAAAAAAAAAAAAAAAAAACAAAAAAAAAATTTTATTTGAATAACAAAATATTAAAATCCACACACAAACAAAAAAAAAAATAAAAAATTTAAAAATCAACCAAATACAAAAATAAAAAAAAAAAAAACTACATTATTGATGGGGGGGGTAAGTTGGGAATAGTGGGCAGCCGACCACTTGGGAGCTTACTTGCAGGTCTTCAGAAATGTGTGAAGTCTCAGTAAGCCCCAGTTGCCACCACAGGCGATAAATTGAAGAACTAAAAATGTACAAAAGAATTTTTGACTCTACAGAAATCACTCATGAACTGAAGCATTGATTTGACGTCTAAGGAGGTAAGTGTGACCAGGTTTAAAAAATAATAATAAATATAATAAATATATCACAACTGAAAAGATTCACTTTTGGGCCTTAGAGACCAAAATTTTTTTACTCAGGTTTAGATAAGAAGACAAAAAAGAAAAAAATGTGTTAAAATAGAAAACGTTGACTTCTGCACTTTGTCGTTAAAGAAAATTTAAAATAACTAGAAATTGCTAAACAATTTATTTTTACAAATTGCTCGATTGATAATTAATTTCGTCCGCAAAAATTTGCGAGCGATTTCCACTCACTTACAAAAAATTGCTACTTTTACCAAAGCTACTTATCTTTGCAAAAACCTTTTAAAATGGCAACAAATCTGGGTGAAGTTATGGATGCGATCGATGGTGTTCGCGACGAATTTAGCGGAAACATTGTAATTTTGTTAAATAGTGTCGGCCTCAGATCGAAAAATGCGCGTGATTACACATGAGTCATGATTGAGATTGAGGAGGAGTGTTAACGATATACAACACTGCTCATGGTATTCCCACCACACTTATGGCTTGCGTGAGCTAAGTCTACCACTCCTGCGAGGAGTCTCTCGTCAAACGTGAGTCACAGTTTTTGCGTCAACCCAGCGTTGCTCTTTGTACGGTGATGCGTCGTGACGACAACGATTGAGGCTTATGTCGCTTCTCTGAATGGCATTTCGTCTATCGAGCGTCGCTCATGTCGGTTCCTGCATGGCATTGCGTCGACCTAGCGTGCCTGGAGATCCGTTAACGTATTGAGCGGACATCGCCTTGCAAAATACGTCAGTCGAACACATTGTAAGGGGTATAAGGGTGGGGGTCGAACGACAGTCACAAAATCGTCGACGGAACGTTGATACAGCGTTGGTCGGCAGTACTAGAGGGGCAGTACAGAAGTGTGCAAGCAGTCACACAGCTCATGAAAATCAAAGCAAAGCAAAGGAAAAGGCAGAGCAGATAAATTCGATATACGATTTGTGACTTATGATTGCCGATTTTACATGCTGGATGAAGCAATTGTCAATTGCAATTGGTAAATTAAATAATCGTGCCTATTATTGGTAGAGACTCATCGGCAATTGCAAATCTTAGATCAGCAGTCGCTTATCGGAGTTATCTGCTGAATAGGACCCAAGTGTTTTATATAAAGTATTGTGATGAAATAAAAATTACCAATATATAAGTACCAATATATAAATTGTACAACATTGACTCGGACTATCTTTATCTACATTATGTATCAGAAATTCAATCCTTTAAAAACATATATTTAAAATTTCAGCTCTTAACACCCCTTATCAAATAATATACCAATACTAAGATGACTGATAACATAAACGAACTTTTTCAACAAAATGAACTCCAAAGTCGTTGTATCCTCATGTTGAGAACACACTTTTCCACTACACTACTCACACACAAGCCCACACACGCACACACACCTGTTCCGAGTCGAGTGTTTGGCCAAAGGGTTTAAGTACGTGTCTCGCTGGTTGTGGTTGTTGGTGTTGTTGTTTGTTAGTTTAACCTTGGCCAAAACTGCATTGTTGTTGTTGTTGTTGTTGTTGTGTTGTGATACGTGCTGCTGCTTTGCGGCTACATTTTTGACAAGTGCGTGCTTGACGTCAGGACAAGGCCCAAAAAACCTTGCAAACATATCATCTGTAGGCAAACAAGCGCGCCAGTATACTTAGCTAATCTTCATTAGGGTAAACCACTTAACTTAATGCAGGCAAAATTTAATATGTGTTGATATATATTTAAGCACATTTTCCTAGTCGGTCAAATCCAGTTTGGACATAACCTCTGCTGGATTACCATCATCGTCTACCAGCAAATGAATGTCTGAATATTTGATTTTGGCCAATTCCTCATAGATATGATTACAGAGAGGTATTTCAGGACGCTGAAACATAGAACTCAAAATAATTACTTTATGTTGAAGAGAGAGAGAGAGAGTGAGGCGAACAAACCATTTTGGCCATTTTCCAACAATCCAGTGCACGCTTATTTCGATGAAGGCGCAAATTAATGGTGGCCAAATAGCCCCAGACATCGGGCATGAACACCTCCACTTCTGTACAGCGAGCAAAGTAGCCAATGGCCTCTTCCAAGCGATTCAACTATTTGCCAGGTGAAAGAAAGAATTTGTGATGCTATTTAGGGTCATAAGAGATATTGTGCTTACATGATACAGGGTCAATCCCTTGCCAAAATTGACCATAAAATTCTTTCTATTTTTAAATTCAGACAAACAGATATCATAGGCCTGATTGGCCAGCTCATAGTCACCACTTTTGAAAGCCAAACTTGCCAGGCGCATGAAACTCAATTGGAAAATCAGCGTCCAGTCTGGTTCAGAAATATCTAAGAGAAGTTTAAAGTGCGCAATTGCATCATCGAAGCGTCCACGTGAGTACTCCGCATTGCCATTGACATGGGCTTGATAATAATACTGAGAAAAAAGGAAGTGTTTTTGAAAAGAAAATATATATAAAAAGAAAGACCATAAATAAAGGTTGTTGCATTGGATGTTGAACAGAGAGTTTTACTAATTACTTGTATACTAATCACTGGAATAAAAAAGAAGACGATATATAAAAATCACAAAATGTCCCAAATTCGTTGCAAAGTATTTACTTGCTACCGAAACGCAATGTTTTGCAACAGTGGAAAAGCCAGGCACTTGAAGATCGAACCTAATGGGAGAAGCAACACTACGAAATTATCAGAAGTTTAGAATCCAAAATGCGGCTCCAGTAGGAGAATGAAATAATACAGAGAGCCAATAAAAACGAAAATCTTCAAGTCCCGAGTCAAAATGCTGAATCTGAACTACAAGCCGCACCATCAAAATGAAGACATCATGTGGAATCTATGTAATTTGCGAGAATGAAAGTATGTTGAGCATTCTGTAGTCAGATGCCCAGTCCTTAAGGAAATCAGGTCAGGCATGCTTGGGAAGCCACATCTTACTGATAACGAATGTCGCTCTCTATTGAACGGCTGCAACTGGCCTTGTAAGGGTCGACCAAATTCGTTGTAGTCAAAATTTCAATTTTAATTGCAACAGGTTTTGCATGATGAATTTGATCAGCGTGAAACTGTATAGACCCCCCAGTAATACAAGTCGATTGAAAATTTATCGATAGCTTATCCGCTGTCTGTCTGTCTGTCAAGCGTTCTCTTCTTTTTATACCCTTGCAGAGGGTATTATAAAATTCGGATGTTTGTAACGCATAGAAGGAAGCATCTCCGACCACATAAAGTATATATATTCTTGATCAGCATGACGAGCTGAGTTGATTTAGCTTTTGTCCGTCTGTCCTTCTGTCCGTCTGTCCGAAATCTGTTTCATGCTATCTCCTCCGTCAGTTTTTTAAAGCTATCCTCACCAAACTTTGCACGAAGTCTTTTAGTACAAATACGCTGCACATTTGTCGGAACCGGCCGGATCGGATGACTATAGCAAGCTGCCATAGGAAAGATCGGTTGAAAAACTAGTCAAAGAGAAAAACTTTTTGTTTTTAATGGAAACGCCTCCAAATACGTATTTCTTAGTTTACTATCCTTTCCCATAATTTCACTAAGTTTTGGTCGAAATCGGATGACTATAGCATATAGCTGCCATAGGAACGATCGGTCGAAAAACTAGTTCTAGTGAGAAAAAAAACTTTTTTGTTTTTAATGAAAACGTCCTTTTCATTGGCATACACTTATTTTATCTACTTTACACAATTTACAAAGTTTTGTCGAAATCGGATGACTATAGCATATAGCTGCCATAGGAACGATCGGTCGAAAAACAGTTCTCGTGAGAAAACTTTTTTGTTTTTAATGAAAACGTCCTTTATTGGCATAAATTATGTTATATGCTTTTCCAAAGTTTAAAACATGACATTAAGTCCGACAGGAAAATATTCTGGAGAAAATTTTTTTAAGAAAAACGTCTCATGGCATACACAATTTACTTTAACAATTTCTAAAGGTTTTATCAGTCGTGACTATAGTATGCTGCAGTAGGAATGATCGGTCGAAAAAGAAGTTCTGTGAGAAAAACTTTTTGTGTTAAATGATCGCCTCCAAATTTGTAATTAGTGTATTATGCTTTTCCAAGATTTCACCAAGTTTAATCGAAATCAGACATACAATAATAAAAAACTATTATTTAATATAAAAATTTTTTTTAAACAAATTTTAAAATTAGCCGAATTATAAAATAAACTGGTGGGCATTCTCAACATTCAATCTTTGTGTAAAAGTTGCGAACTTTCGAGTGCCTTTAAGGAGTATTTCCATTTTTCAGCCGGCCAGTTTCAACAACGGCAAGCTTTCGGTCCTAAACCATGTAAATATTAGGAAAATTAGTTAGGAACAGGTGACTTATTGCACAACTACACCAATAGGCACAACTGGCGTATTTGGCCTCTGGCCTTTCGATCTATTTCACTTGGCAGTTGCAGGTTGGGATTTTGTACCAGGAAGAAGAATTATCAGTTGCCGAACAGAGAACTCCTGTTGGCTAGAACGGAGCGAAGCTAACGACTGCGTGTGATGGATTTCACTGAGTGCCTCAAACCTCAACAAACCAAGTCGAGGAGAGCTCTCATCGTTCATCTGTGTGGGTAATTGCGCCTTTTGCGCTTGAAACGATGTGCCTTGGATATATTTAGTAGTGACCACGTTAATGCGATCGGAGTAAGCATTAGCGTATACATGTTGGCAACAAGCGATTGAACTTGAACCGGCCATAGCTGTAATAGTGTTCGCATGATGGCCGTTTAGAAAACAGCTGATCAAGTTATGCGCTTTTTGCTTATACATATGTATCGGAAGAGTTGACACCCTGTAATTGGAAAATGGAATGAAAGAAACAAAATATAATTCGACAATCAAAAATGAAAACTCGATCGAAATGTAAATAAGAAGTAAAAATCAATCAAATCCAACGAAATTGAAATAAAACTGAATGAACTTAATTACGATAGAAATGATGTGCTAGAACATAAAAGTAGACCTTAGGAAACATTGGAAATCTCTGAATATGAATTCCTTTCAATATTATCCTGATTAAAGTAGTTTATTAGTGTTATAAGATAATCTGTTGCTGTCCAGTTCTCATCAGCGCAAGAAAATATTATGAATATCGATTCGCAGTATTAAGTTTTTCCTTTATTTTTCATAAAATTCTACAAGGTGGGCCAAAAGTAGTCACCCGGGTCAAAAGAAGTCACCCTATTGGAACATGCTCTTATTTTTACAAATAGCCGCCAAAGTCAGATCTGTTTTGACATATGTGGACTAGACAGATGTAGAATATATATAAAAAAATAAGAGCATCTTCCAATAGGATGACTTCTTTTAGCCCGGTGACTTCTTTTGGCCCACTTTATATTAATAAAGTGTATTTCAGGACTGGACTTACTGGAAACGATTTTGTGAATATACTCGAAATGAACAAAGCCTGGTAATTGTGAACAATAAAACGCTAAGTATTGACATGATGGTGATGGAGTGAACGAAGTTAAAGGCATTTGTATTATGGATTCACTTTGATCATTGGCGAAAGTGGAATCAATGAAGTCGGTCCATCTGATCGAGTGCCTTTGATCTGATTAATGTATCTGACTACACCCAGAGAAATGAAGAACGAATCGGCGAGAACGAATTCTTATTGGTTTTGGTATTTTCTTCTTGGTTTTTTAAGAAGAAATCTTTTCGGATCCAAGAAACAATCGTTCTCGACTTCGAGCTTGATGGCAAAACGAGAACAATTCTTTGTCTCGCTCTCAGCATTGGCCGGCACCGTCAATTTATAATACGACCTAGAAGCCGCGGTAAGCCGCTGAGCGGTGGTATCAGTGAGTGCAGGCTTTCGAGGTCTCGAGTTCGAGTCCCAGTCAGGGTAAGTAAAAAATTAAATAAAATAAACAAAAAGTTTTTAAATTAATCACAACAAAACGAAGTGGGGTGGTTGGAATTGTGCATAAGCATAAAGCTTTTCTGTCTACGCGAAGCTTTTGCATTCGCTTCCTTCAGCAACTTAAATGACTGAATAATTGAAAGCTTTCATTTCACGCCTCTCTACTTACCATAAGTTTTCCCTTTTCATTATTTTCCATTGGCATATTGCGCACCTTAAAATCATCATCAATCTGCATTTGCAACACCTTCAATGTGGTAGTAATTAAATACGTTTCGGTTGGCGTAAACTCTTCAGCGATTTCCGCAAACACAATTTCCGCAAAGCCATAAACTCCCAATCGAGCCAATAATTTGAAAACCAAATAAAATTTGGTACTCATTATGCTACAATTGCTATTCAACTCGAAACTATTGGGCAAAAACAACTCGTACAGGGATCGTGGAGTATAGGCCAGATGTTTGCGCGGAACTTGGTAAAGATTCTCGTATTTCCAGCGTGTATACTCCATGCCAGGCATAAAGTTGTTATTCTTATAGTAGCAATGCAACAGCACCCATCCATCCATATCTAAATTATTTGTGCAGTTAAATGCACGCAGTTTATCCATCATGTGGGCAAACGCATTGCTTACTCTCTCCTCATCCTTCGAATGCAGGTCAAGCATGTAGTCCAGGTAGAGTTTAACGAGTGAACTGAAAAGATTTTCAAAACATTTTAATGAGTTACGTTAGCCTAAAAAACTTACGGAAAATATTCGCCAAGCCAGTCATAACACTTGGGGTAAAGAAAATACTGCAAGGCCGACTCTAGATTCAAGTTCTCCACACTATGTAGAAATATATAGAAATGGAACAACATTTTGTTGCTGTTATTCATCCTGAGCTCTTCGTACAACTGATTAGCCATTTCTAATTCTCCCGTGATGCACATCCAGCGCATTTCCTCGACCATGATAATTAAACGCTGCTGCTCGCTCTCATGGTTGATCACAGAAGTGGCAATATTTTCCCAGCAGCAGTTATTCAGCTGACGATCAATGCGTTCTATGAGCTCTTTGTACATGTGGGTAAGCATTTCCTGAGGAGCAGAACTTGTTCAAAATTATAAACTTTGAAAGATCCCCACAAACTTACACGAAATTCTATGTTATTCTTGGTGGGCATTCGTTTATTAAAGTCCGCACCACACAGTTTCAACAGCAGATTACTTAGATTACCCAATTGACAGCAGAAGTAATCACGTCTCTCCTCCATTGATTTCACATCACGCTTCACAATAAATGCCATTATATCGGAAATGAGGTTATCGAAGGCTCGGTACAACTCCAGCACCATATCGTAATCATCTTCGCGTTCATTGAGGAATTCCATGTCGAAGCAGCGACACAATTTGGATCTTTTTAACATCGATTCGTTGTAAATGTCCAAAAATTCATTACGTTGACAAATGGGTTGAAAGAAACAAATCCGAATGGTGGCAAACATGGGAGCCTTGGGCATAAGGTCAGTAGCAGGCGTTGGTCGTGAGCCTCGGGGCTTGGTTACGGGCGTCAGTTGGCTGGCAAAGCGACAAGAGTTTACTGTAAGTAAAACAATACAAGCTGGCATTACATCACTGTAAATGATCAAGAGGATAAGAACAGGGTTGCTCACACAATTGAAGAAAAGTATTTCTCGAACAACAACAACCACAAGGGCTAAGTCTGTAGAACCTATCCCCAAACTATTGATGGTTGAAGTAACTGTTTGACTCTTAGTTTATGGATTTTTGACAAGTGCAATTGTGCACTCGAGAATTCAATTATTTTTCTTCTTAATTAAATTAAAACCGAACTTAAGAATTTATACTTATAATAAATTGCACAAATACAAACACAAGAAAAAGCAAGGGGTGCGTTCTTCAACCTGTTTGACTTCTGTTCTTTGTAAGGCTTTGTCCCCATGCGTAAAAACGCACCTTCCAAATGAGTTTCATCTGCTGGGGTGCGCATGGAAATTAAAACTCAAAAGGAAGCCTAAGTGAATTGTCGAAGTGGAAACTATAAAATCAACCCATGCACACTTTCTTTCTATTAAAACAGTTACCGTAACATGTTGCCGCCCCTGTACTAAAAGCGATTAGAAGGTCGCATGTGTCAACAAGGGAAAAAAGTATGAAATAAGTACAATTTTAATGGTACGGAAAGTCGAGGGTCCTTTTATGTCAGCTCACAAACCCTTTGTAAAGCTGGCATAACAAATCAGAAACATTTATTTTCAAAGTTGTTTTGAAATTTTTGTAAAGCAAAGAAACAAATTCCGAGAATCGATGTCATAAGTGTGCATTGTGTCCAGGGAGAACCAAGAATGACAATTCTCTGCGATATATTGAGGGATTAGGAAGATTCTCTTTTCTTTGAATATTTAAAGCAGCGATGTTCAAGAAGAGCGAGGCCAAAAAGTGAGAGTGTATTGGTGTGCGATATCAAAGCGACACAGTACAGCTTTGAACTGCCCTGCTCGACGTCTGGGCATCGAATGCAAGCAAAGAGAGCGCTGCTTACGCTCATATGCCCGACTTCGGCATGTGCTCGGCTCGTGTTCGTGTAAATAGCCGATTACGCTCGGCCCCTGGGGGTATGGAGGAACATCGCTGATTTAAAGCAGGGTTCCTCAAGAAGAGAGGTTCTCTGTCTCTCTCTAACACTCACTGATACATTACTTCGGCAATCATTCGGTGTGAATGCGTGAGTGTATTCGGCCCCCGGGGGCATGGCTGGGGAACACTGATTTAAAGCAGGTTTCCCCAAGAAGAGAGGAGAGAAAATTTATATTTGTGTTGCAATGGGAAAATTGGGAAAAAATTAAGGATTATAGGATTGTGGGACTTGCGGCAATTTTTTGATTTTGTGTGAATGGCACTGCAAAAATTATGAGTAAGAGCGATTAGTGGGCTAATGTTTAAACTTTGCGTTAAAATGGGTTATTGTTCTAAAAATGTTAAGGTTTTTCTGGACTATTTATACTATAGACTTCAATATTGCATCTATTTCTATATCTTCCGGATAACATATTCTACGTAAAATGGTCTTCTAAATGTCACTTAAAAAAATGTAGATTTACAAATATAAGTCGTTGTGAACATCGAACAAAGTTTTTACATTGACTTTTTCTTTTCTATCATCAGTAATCCGGTACCTAGACATGTCCGCCAGCATAAACAAGACTTACAAGGTAACCCCCCTGTTCTTAATGGGATTAATGTCAGGAGATTAATGGGATTAATGTCCTTTTCACTGAAACACTCACGAATGGCCCTGAGAGCATTATCTTCCTCAAAGATGGAATCCGGGTTCGGCTCTTGCTTCAAAAGTCTTTTAAGATCGCATCTAATGAGTTTTCATGCGACCTGTAACCTTGCATATGGGGTTCCGATTGTGAGAGCTAAAAGCGGAACAAACCATCACCAAAGATTCGGGAGGTCAAAATGTGCTCTAGCGCTTTATTGTCGTGCCACTAGTAATTAAAAACATCTGACCCATCCAAGTTCAACATTTTCTCAATCGAGAACACTGCATTTTCCAGTCCTCCCACCATGCCATTCAGGCATGATTATGAGATATCGTCAACGCAGTGCTGTTATACCCGTTACTCTTATAGTGAATTTAAAGTCGTGCAAATGTATGTAACAGGCAGAAGGAAGCATCTCCGACCCCATAAAGTATATATATTCTTGGTCAGCATCAACAACCGAGTCGATATAGCCATGTCAGTCTGTCCTTCTGTCACCTAGATCTCAGAGACTAGAAGAGCTAGAGCCACCAAATTTTGTATGTAGACTCCTATGTTTCAAATTTTGGACACGTAAAATTTTCGAGGTTCTTGGAATTCTTGCAAAAGTTGATCCAAATTCACTCACGAAAAACGCACTAGTTACGATTGTTCACGCACGAAACTATGTTTGCTCACATTCATGTCGTGACTCACAGTGACACGGCCAAATTCACGTCACGGGTGCGGCTCTCTTATAAATCAAGGTTCAAACTGAACCAAACTTTAGATTATATGACTGGTTCAAACATTCGGAGCAAACCTTCTGCAGAATTTTAAAGGTTTTAGTTTATCAGTCGGAGGTATCACGGAAATCTCTACCAACCAGTTTTTAAAAAGCTGGCATATGTTCAGTTTTGACCGCTGTTGATTCTGCCTCAGCATCTGACAAAATCCAAAAGTCGCTTTCGAAGGCAAAGCAATAAACGATTTCTGAAAAAAGCGAAGCAGTATTGCCTAAATTGCCTTGCCTCTGCTTTCGTTTAGGAGCGCAAGTCGGTGCTGCTGCTTTTGATCATAAATACAACACTGCGGCAGCGCCGTCGCGACAAAAGTTGCTCGCGACTGTTTTCTGCTTTGGCGTTGTGCATGCTATAACAAATAAAACATGGCGCCGACAACAATGCTATGACTAGAGCGCGAGAGAGAGTGGGAGAGTGAGCTTGAGTGTGAGTTGGAACACTCACACATGCACACAAATATCGTATGTGTGCGTGGAACAAATCAAAAACAGTGGTGATCAACTTGAGTCGCTCTGCTGCGGCCTATCAAATCCGAAAACTTGCTGCTGCCGCCGACATGTGCTTTTGATCGAAAGCAGAGGCAAGGCAATTTAGCAATCTCGAAAAGACGACTCCTGCTGCTGCAATCGGAGCTGTGAAAAGTAACAAGTTGGTAAATTTTTATCAATTAAAAAAGTCTATTCTAAGTTTAACGGAGTTTTCGAAATTCCCTCTAATCCCTCTAATGTTCTCGAAAATAATGAATCAAATTATAACTATTAATAAAACCAAGCAAAGCAATTCATTCAATTCATTGATCCGTGAAATTGTTTCTTGAAACTAAGCACATTATGTAAAACCGTACCTACCATTTGGGTATCCAAAGACACTGGGATTGATGGTTCCCTCATATAAAACATTTTTGGGCGTTTCCTGGTACAGTTGCAGCAACAAATCATAGTCATTGCCAACCATCGCAGCCTCCAGTATCTGACGCATTTCCTCCGTCAACACAAACCGATGTAGAGAGTTATTAATCAAAGCCGTGTCCACCAGTGGATCGATTTCAGATATCTTAAAGTCCACTCCTTCTGTGCCCAATAATTGTCGAAAGATTCGCGGCAATTTGATGCGTGAGTTCGTTTCCATTTGATTGGAACTGAAATCCTTAAAAGGATTAAAGTCCCGCTTGACATTCTCCCACACTATGCTCGTATTCTGAGCGCTTATGATGTGCGATCCAAAGCCATAGTAAGTGCAAATTGGCACCACATGGAACTCCCCATCCGCATTGAGGAACTTCGAGCGAAAGGCAATACTCAGACCCAAATCAGCGGCTCTCGCATGCAGCTCTTGAGGGGCCGAGTAAATGGACTCTAGCGTAATAAAGCATAAATTGGTAAAATGAAAATTCTTGAGAACCGGCAGAATGGAGTACATGTGCCAATTGGAGCAGGTGGTGATCTTCTCACTGGTGGGAGTCTGCAGTAAATGTTCATACTGTGGATACAAATAGATTTCCACGTTGCTAATGAAACGTTCATGCTGAAAGAGTTGCAATAGATCACAGTTTCCGCGAGAGATAAACTCCAGACGCTCCTCAATGAAATCGTCATCTTCGCCTTCACCCCCCTCCCTTAGAGCACTTGGCTCCGTGACTGTTCTGCTTGCCGTAGTGCCAGCTGCTGTGAACTCCGACTCCTTGGTTTTGACATCTGAATAGTCCCCACCAGCTGAGTCTGGAAGATGTGTCGTGGACTGGGCCTCAATGCGCCAGGATGAAGGCACAGGCGATGTCTTTGGATCGACAGTTTTCAGCTCTCCCCTGCGATGCCTAGGTATACGCTGATACAGAGTGATTACCAAAGGATTGTCACTGAACACATTCATGTCTTCGATATCGTCCTGCATGACACCCAAGGCAAATGCAGGCTTCTGGTTATCAAATTCATATTGGTAGATGATCGTTTCCGTGGTGTATTTATCCTGCATCTTTTGCAGCGTATTCTTTGCATGATACAAATGCAGCTCCAAGGGATATGGAGTCTTGGGCAGTTTCTCCAGGTTTTTCAATTGAATGTAGAGATAAACACGTTGTGATACAGTGGCAACCGGTAGACGTCCAAAATTGACGGCATTCAGACTTTCGAGTGTTGAACGTTTGCTGTTGCTGGGCGTGGAACGTTTTCGTTTCGAGAGCCGTGATGTACGCCGCACGGTCTTAACGCCATTATTGATGAAATCCATTTGCAGGGAAATATATATAAACTTTTGATGAGGTGAAAGTTAAAAACAAGTATTTTGGACTGACAATTCCGGCAATGTTTGCTGAAAAAGATCTACTTATACCTAAGAAAAGTAATGCTAAAGCTCAATTTATACGACCTGATCGCTCAGCTGAGTTTTTTAGACCTGAGTGCAACTCAGTTCAGCATTTGCACATGTCTGAGAAGCTTAGTTGAGTCAGTTACACAACCAATGTCTCATTGAGTGCTCTACTGTGCGGTCAGTTCAATTTGAGCCGGTTCTATTACAACTGATCGCTCAGCTGAGTAGATTTAGACTCCTGTTTACACGGGCTGACAAATATTTAGACACAAAACCCAGCTGAGAGATCAGGTTGTGTAAATTAAGCTTTAGCATTACTTTTCTTAGCAAGCTTTGTAGTAATTTAGAAACAGAGGAATAATCTTTGTAGGGCAATAAGCAAAAAAAACAGCTATTTGTATAAATTTACTTTAAAACCGGTCGCTACTCGTTTTATACAACAGACAATCAGCCATATAAGCTTTTCTTTCTCTGGTTTCAAATGCAATTGAACAACCAGAATGTCTCGACTACAGTTTGGTGGAGCACTGCTGCTCCTATGCTATGTGAAAGTCGGTGAATTCAAAACGTTTGACATCGATGAGCTGCCACACTATCCATACTGCGGATTAACACCATTAATCTCAAAAGCCCCCGACAGCTATTTTCGTTTCTCAGCTGGTGGTGAAGACACCACTCCTACGGAATACACCTTCACCACACTGCTGGAGTACACGGACTTAAATGGAACAAAGATCCCTGCCTGTGGATCGTCATTTATTGCCCAGCGTTGGTTACTGACGGCCGCTCATTGTGCTCATGAGCATTTTCTCGGAAAGGAATACAAACTGACGGGAGCTCGTCTGGTTGAATGGAATCTTACAAGTGAGAACGCCATACCAGTGACCATCGATCGCATTTTGATGCATCCACAATTTGATATATTAAATTACACGCATGACATTGCCCTGCTGCGTCTGGCAAATCCAGTGAATTTTCGAAAAGAGCTCTATCTAGAACCAGTGTGCTTGCCGCTGACCCCGGACACCAAGTCATATGTGGATAAGCTTGTGGGAAGAAAGGTCACTGTAACAGGTTGGGGACGCACCGAATTTATTGATCATTTGTCGCCCATCAAACAAAAGGCCGAATTGCTGGTAATCTCGTCAGAGGAATGTCGAAAGAGATATGAAAAGCACAACTTTCTGGTGGGTGAAACACAACTCTGTACCACGAGCAGTGTTGAGCAACGCCATTCAGATGCATGTGAAGGTGATTCAGGAGGACCACTCACTGTGGAGGAAGTTATTGACGATGAATCGGTTCACTATCAGGCGGGAGTTGTGTCTTATGGCAAAAAGACTTGCGGTGTATATAATTTCCCCAGTATTTTCACTAGGGTTGATAGCTATATGGATTGGATCAAGCGGACTATAAGTGAGAATAAGGTTTGAAATGGGTGAATAAAGATTAATGCCTAGAATTGGGAACGTTCGAGTTTTACTAAAAGAAATTTACTAGATTGTAAGATGTGGATTGTAAGATACATGGCCGATTAAGATTCAGGTTTTCCGATGGTGTTGTGGCCTAAGTGCTTATCTCAAAGACTGGGGGTTGTGCGTTCGAGTCCTGGTAATGACCAACAATATAAATCGATTGTGTAAAAAAAGAGCCTTTGCTCTTTAGTTACATTTGTGAATTCGGCTATTGTCTTCGTCTTTGGGACATTTCATTTTGCCGTGGGTTTTAATTAAACTTAAAAATTATATTTTAATGGGTAACTTCAATATTTTGTTGTTAGAGCTAGGCATAATTAATACTAAAGGGCTGACACGCCTTAAGGGCAAGGTAATTTTAGGAAACTATGCGGAAGCTCCAATTAGGCTATACAAAGATTTGAAACTTAATTGTTAGAGAAAACATTATCTAACCTAGGTAAGAGTGAGTTGAGCAAGAGTAGCGCAATTTTATGATTACATGACAATTCCCGCCATTTAAAAATATAATTATTAATATTGAAATTGAGGTGAGAAATAGTATAGAAAATATTAATATTACAATATAGGTTAAGTTACTTTAGAGGGGAGGCATGAACCAGGATGAGTTCCAATTTGCGAGGTATCACTGTATTCCTGCTAGAACAGCTGCATTGTGCTAGGTCAGCAACTGGTGTTTAAGATAGGCGTTGACACATAACGGGGTACAGCGATCTTGTTTTGGTTTTGATCCCGCTTCTTCGCAATAGGTTAAAGGCTGGTTCATGCACCACACTCACTCCGTAAAATTGGTGGCTGCTTAAACGAGCAGCAGCGACAGTTTCTCTCTCTCAAAGATCGATATTAGGAGGCCCGCATGCGGGACATTCTCTTTGTGTGGGCGGTCAATGAATTGGTTGTTTCAAATGGGCAGGGGTGAGGTGGTTTGTTGTTCGCTTAATTCTCTTATAGATTTAAGAGAGTGACTTAACCAAATGTACTAAATCAAATTTCACTAGAGTATGTGCGTATTAGCTTAACTGCTCGTACTTTTTTAAAATTCACTAGGTTTTAACGCCACCTGGGCAAAACTTGCTACTTCGTTGTATTCAGCGGCGAAAGATCTTTCTCCGGGTGATCAGCAGTAGCTTCTAGTTGCACTAGAGTTAAGTTATGGGACAAATTTGAGTTTGAAGGACACGACAAAAGCACCATTGGCAAGTGGTTCAACACAACAACAATTCTTTTCAAAAGGAAATTAAGAGAGACCTTTGACAAATTTAGCACAGCATAAAAAATTATTTAACTTGCTCAAAATGCTACTATTGGCTCTCAATAACACTTTTCTTTGACACTATTAGAATTTTGGGCATATTTGGTAGAGTTTAGTTATGCCCGGTGAGAGCACCAGGGTCTGCACTGGGCACTTCTTATTTGGGCAAATTTATTTAGAGGCCCACTGCACTACACTCAAGGACGACTTAAGGGGGTTTTTCCACAAAAACTGTTCACTTTTCACTGGTGAGTTGTTGCCAACAGGTGGGGCTTAGCTGCTTAGGATAACTCTGCAGATGGGTCTGGAGGTTACGGCCGACATGGAGTTAGGGCTCTGTGGACTAGCAGCTGCGTACTAGGGGCCAGACTTAATTTTCGGGAAAAAACACAATTCACGAAGGAGATACATAATTAGTGGAGTCGGTGGAGGTGCAATCAAACAATATTTACCATTTGCTGGCACTGGATCGCTGGTTTGCTGTGTATGGCCAAGGCCTGAGTGGTCAACCACGCGGGTTGGGTTTTTTCTCCTCTCTTCTCGAGCCGTTTTGTATTGGCTTCGAGGGCAGCGCGTAGGTTAAGTCCAACAGGAAAAATTTCTAAAAAGGCTATTTTTCTTAATTTTTAAGTCGAAGAAAAGGAGAACTTTTCCTCTTTATTCCGCTTCTGCGTAATTCGCTTTACGGACTTAAACTAAGACTGTTTGGCGATTAATTTTTAGGGAGCGAGGGTTTAAGGTTAATCCTCTTGGTTCACTGGCACGTCTGTTTGTTTTGAAGTGTTCTTTTGGAAAGAACGTGGCTTGTGTTGGCTAGGCCAGCTTACCTTGCCTGGAAATATGGTGGGCCACTAGGGGTGTATTGGCGATTATTTAATCGAGTAATATCTAAAAGAGTCGTATCGCAACATAGTTTTTTTTTAGTATTTGAAAAAAAATGTTCAATAATTATTTTAATGTCATTGACCAGCAGCAACTAAATTCTTCTTTTTATTATATTTGTTTTTGCATTTTTAGCTAATCTTTAATTTAAAACGAATAAGGCAATTTTTGCATTGCATGCTTTCAG